>CM029788.1:0-11610 GCA_017562165.1 Ectropis grisescens | reverse complement strand
GTGTAAGTATACTAATTTGCAAACGCGGATTTACCGTTGTATGCTTTAATTAATTTTACGTGTGTTTGCTTCATATGTTTGCAGGTGCTGTACACATTCAGACATTGACTTATACTTTGACTTTGAGATACGCGGTCTATGCCCGTCGTATAACTTTGACTATGAGATACGCGGTCTCTGCCCGTCGTATATTGACAATGTTACGTGGGCTCTGCCCTTCGTAAAGTTTTAAAGTGCAAGGTGCACTGTTACGTGGGCTCTGCCCTTCGTAAAGTTTTAAGGTGCAAGGTGCACTGTTACGTGGGCTCTGCCCTTCGTAAAGTTTTAAGGTGCAAGGTGCACTGTTACGTGGGCTCTGCCCTTCGTAAAGTTTTAAAGTGCAAGGTGCACTGTTACGTGGGCTCTGCCCTTCGTAAAGTTTTAAAGTGCAAGGTGCACTGTTACGTGGGCTCTGCCCTTCGTAAAGTTTTAAAGTGCGTAAGGTGCACTGTTACGTGGGCTCTGCCCTTCGTAAAGTTTTAAGGTGCAAGGTGCACTGTTACGTGGGCTCTGCCCTTCGTAAAGTTTTAAGGTGCAAGGTGCTGTTACGTGGGCTCTGCCCTTCGTAAACTTTTAAGGTGGGCTCTGTTACGTGGCTCTGCCCTTCGTAAAGATTTTTAAGGTGCAAGGTGCACTGTTACGTGGGCTCTGCCTTCGTAAAGTTTTAAGGTGCAAGGTGCACTGTTACGTGGGCTCTGCCCTTCGTAAAGTTTTAAAGTGCAAGGTGCACTGTTACGTGGGCTCTGCCCTTCGTAAAGTTTTAAGGTGCAAGGTGCACTGTTACGTGGGCTCTGCCCTTCGTAAAGTTTTAAGGTGCAAGGTGCACTGTTACGTGGGCTCTGCCCTTCGTAAAGTTTTAAGGTGCAAGGTGCACTGTTACGTGGGCTCTGCCCTTCGTATAGTTTTAAGACACTATGTGTAACTAATACGTGGTCTTGTATTATCGTATATGAAATAATCATCCGTGTTAAAATTATATAAACAATTCATATAGTAATGATCGCGCGGGGTAAGCGCTAACGAGTGCACGCAAAATACGTATCGCTTGCTTTTAAAAATCAATTCTGTGGTAAATAGTGCTTATTTGATCTCACAAATTACATCAGAGTGAAGCCTGCAAGAAATATCATAAGGTACGCCACATCTAGAACTTGATTTGTCATTGTCAACAAAGAATTTAAAGACATAAAACCCAGGCCGTTTAAAATTTTGCAACTTCCAAAATACAAACAGCTGACGACCGCCTGAGCAAAGGTCGCCCGTGCTGTGACTCACGCGTGCACTCAGCTCCGTCCCACTCGCACTTAGGCACGCCCCGTACTATCCCTGGACTGCTCGCTCCTAGGCGCGTCGGCACGCCGTCTGTTGCATTAAACTAATACACGCATCGCTATGGATAAATATCTACTCACTAACCGCTCAAGCAACATGGAATCTACCTGCGGAAGTTGCAAACAATCTATTACTTCGCAGAATTTTCTGAAATGTGGTAGTTGTAATGCAATGTTTCATCCTATTTGCGTGAAGGCCCTTACGTCCGACCCCTCCAAGATAACAGACTGGCTATGTAGCCTTTGCCGAACAAATGAGAATGGAAATAATACCTCTTCCCGCACAACCGCTCACACCGTGAACTCAAGCCCGATTACCACAAGCTCGCGAGCGCAAAAAAGGCCAGCGCTGGGGTCACCTGTCTCGTCCGGAGACGGTTTTGACTCCACTCCATCTGATGTCGCCGCCGAACTGCGCTTACTACGCTTGGATATGACGGAGATTAAATCATGCCTACAGCTACTCACGGAGGGTTTAGCCAATTTCAATTCCAGGCTCGATACTGTCGACGCTAGAATCCAGGCGCTCGAGGAAAGGGAATCGGTTGTGCCTTCATTACGAGAGGAGGTGGCTAGTCTGAAAGTCCAGTTGAATCAGCGATCGCAGAATTCAATTAGCAATGAATTGGAGGTTCTAGGAATTAATGAAACACCTAACGAGAATTTAGAGCACTTGACCATGGTCGTCGCAAACAAAATTGGCATTTCTCTACTTGATACAGAAATTGATTGGGTATCACGTGCCGGAGGGAAGAAACCAAGGGATGGAACTGACGGTACCCAACTTCCTAGGCCTATAATCGTGAGACTGACAAGACGAACAAGAAGAGACGAGGTCTTAAAAGCTTCCAAGGCTCGACACATGAATTTGACAACAGCTGGCTTAAATCTAAAGGGTCCGATTCGTAAGATTTATATAAATGAACATCTTACGAAAGAAAATAGATTGCTTTTTCGTGAAGCCAGATTGCGATCGAAGAGATACGGCTACAAGTATTGCTGGATCAAAAAAGGAAAACTGTATCTCCGCAAGAAAGAAGGGAGTTCGCCTATTCTCATTAACAACTATGAAGACTTGGATCAGTTACTACCTGCCGCCGCCGAGACAAGCCTGTCTCGAGACCTGTCTCCGACTGTTATTTTGTAACAGCAACCGATATTTTGTTCAAAACATGTCACGACTACTAACTCCTACAATAACTCGAAAATTTTATAATTTTATACACATTTATTTAAGTATTGTAATTGCATCACAAACTGTTTTTCGGCTAGATTTACTTGATTGCAACGTGTTATTGATATGGTTCTATTCTTCTTACATTAATCGTATATGCGCCACTATAATCAATGCTGAAATAATCATAATTCTTAACTCGCTTGTTGGATGTGGAACAACTTACAGATATGTAAAGTTTCAATCGTTTGAAATCTTTTCAAAGCATACACTGCCATCACTTAATTGCATAAATAACGCTACTATAACTCACACAAACACATATCATGTAATACAGTCATACATACTTACTTCTCACACAAAACTCACATATTTATTACTGGTGTTGCGTTCCTTCGGGGTGGATCTTAGTCACAGACAAAATTTGGTTACCGGGAATATTTTCAAACCTGAAATGTTATTAGATACGATGAAATGCTTCAAAATGGTGCGTTACTATTCGAAATCAGAGTAAAACATCTTTTGTTTCTAATATGTATTCAGGACAATGGTTAATTTCGAGGTTTATGATGAATTAGACGAAAATCTCCAGGCAACGTGCCATACAATTGAGAAACCAGAACTATGTAATAAATATATTTCCCTTACAACTTCAAAATTTTGTCGCATAATATTAGAAGTCTTAATCAGAATTTTCTAATCTGCTTCCAACGCTGATGAGGATGGAGTGTGAGTTTGATGCTCTGGTTTTCTCAGAATGTTGGCTTAACGTGAATTCTAACATTCCACAGCCCGGGATACGAGCTTTCCACTCCACAAAATTAATTAACAAATGTGGAGGTGTAGTTGTGTACGTCAAAACTGTTGGTCGGCGTCAGCCTACGAACCAATATTTGAGGAGGCAAACTGTCTTGTAGTTACTGTGGGTAAACTATTGAAAATAATCGCGTTATATAGATCTCCAGCTGGCAAAGATATAGAAAGTTTTAACAATAGTTTAGAGAATATCTTGCTAAGTAACAGAAACTGCAACACTATTTTGGTTACGGGTGACATAAACATAAATCTCCTTGAAGAACCTCCAGGCAAAAAACAATGCTTCCTACCAGGCTCTTATGGCTGGGCATGGTTTTTGGCAGCAATTACTCAACCCACTAGAGGGCCAGCATGTCTAGACCACGCATTTATGAAGTCTCAGGAAAGGGACTAGGTTTGATCTGCATGTTCGGTAACTGACCACGACATTCTGTGTCTTGGCATGTCTCTCAAAGCGGAAAAAAACAGAGTTAATAAATCCAACATATCTAGAACTAACTTTCTGAAAGTCGCCGAAGAACTAAAGCAGGTAGATTGGAATCAAGTTTTGATAGAAGAAGATGTGAATGCCGCGGTGTCAAGCTTTAATCGGATAATGACCGACGTTTTCGCCAAAACACACATAAACTGAGTGTCAGCCGATCAAAGCGAAACATTAAACCATGGATCACGCCCGGATTGTTGAAATGCATGCGACATAGAGACAGCTTACACTTAAAACTGAGAAATAATCCACAAGATGAAATACTTAGAACCATTTATCTCCGCTACAAAAACTTCTGCAATGATCTGCTCCGCAAAATCAAACTTGAATATGCAAATAGGCAACTCACCCAGAATCATAGCAACTCTAAGATGCTCTGGAAATCCATTAAAGAAATTTGCGACATACCAAGTTCTAAAAAAACATCGAGTGATTTACTCAAAGGTATGGACAGCGATTCTGAGACTGCGCTGGACAGGTGTAATAAACATTTTGCCATGACTGGTACACGCCTCGCCACAAACATACTAAACAAATTAAATGCAACTCAAGAGTCTCTAGCTCGGCAACAGATGTTTGGAAGCAATAGCAAAAACTCTCTTTATTTGGAACCAACAGATAACGGTGAAATAATGGGCATTATCCAGAATCTCAAGACGCACAGTGCCCCTGGATTTGACAAATTTACGCCTCTACTACTTAAGTACGCTAAGCAATCGCTGGTGCAACCGCTGACTCATATTTGCAATCTTAGCTTGGCATCGGGTACCTTTCCGGACTGCTGGAAAACAGCTATAACAATTCCAGTACATAAATCTGGTGACAAAATGGACCCAAACAACTACAGGCCGATTGCATTGCTTAGTATTGTTTCGAAAGTTTTAGAAAAACTGGTGAATCACAGGCTTGTTAACTTTATAGAAAATACAACTTACTCAACAAAAATCAATTTGGGTTTAGAAGAGGAAAATCGACTGAAGATGCAATTCAACTTTTAACTGAGACAGTGGCCTCTCACCTCGATAAAAGAGGAGATGTATCAGTATTTTCCTCGATTTTTCCAGGGCTTTTGACTCTATATCGCCAATACTCCTATTGAAAAAGCTAGAGTCTTTCGGCATTAGAGGAAATTCCCTGGCTTGGTTCACCAGTTACTTAACGAGTAGGAAACAAAGAGTGAAGATAGGGGAAAGTATCAGTAATGAGATTGGGGTTGACTTGGAATTCCCCAAGGCGCAATTTTGGCTCCAACCCTGTTTACGCTGTTTATAAATGATATATTTAGCCTAAACATTCCAAATTGCAAACTTATATGCTACGCTGATGATACTGTTGCCATTTTTTATGCAAAAGACTGGGAGTCTGTCGCCAGGGTTGCGGAATCTGGCATGAGTACCCTTTCACGATGGCTTGACATAAACCTCCTTACGCTCAATGTTGGAAAATCTAACTTTATTGCATTTCATATTACAGCAGCTACGGGAACAAACATTAACAAACTTGCCTTTTTAGACGACAACTGCTCCTATAACACAATGGATAGAGTTTGTGCTGTTAAATACTTAGGTATAATTATTGATGAGAACCTGACATTTTCGCGGCACATCTCATACATCTCAGGGAGAGTTCGCAAGATGCTTTATGTGGTGAGAATGCTAAGAGCCACCGCACATGACAATGTTAAAACACTTGTCTACAAATCACTCTGTCAATCTCTACTTACATACTGCATAGGCGTCTGGGGAGTGCAGCAAAACGCACATGGACCACATAGAGAGCACAAAGAGCCTTTCTTAAAGTCATGTTAGGCAAACCACGCAGGTACTCCACAGATAAGCTCTACGAAGAGGCATCAGTCCTTAGAGTTCGTCAACTTTTCATTATGCGTGCTGTTGCTAAGTGCCACTGCTTATCTTCAGGCATGGAACAGAGCAGACACAATCGTTCACGAGACTTACCCCTTCCGAAAATTAAAACTGCTTTTGCTGCCCGTCTACCTCTATATGTCCATATTTTTACATACAATTCAGTCTGTAATCTAATTGAGATCGGTAAATATACTTTTTCTGAATGCAAACCAAAACTGTTTAAATGGCTGGCTTCGCTTTCCAGTGACCAAATTGAAAGACTCGTCACCCATACCGAGATGATTCGTAAAGAGATATTCCCACCGACTAATTCATTTCTCAACATCCATAGATCAATCATAAAACACTCTCCTCAAATACATACGCACACAAACACACACAAACACTTATGTAGTGTAGTTCTGTAAGTCTACATCCGGATAAGTAAACTCACGCATCCTTTATATTGTCTATCTAAGATGCTAAAATTATCCAAATTATTAAATTATTCAATTCAATGTATGTGATATTTGAAGATCCTGAATCATCAGAGCACTTGATTAATTAATCACCCTATTTGCCGGTATCATACTTTGATTTAAACCGAGTGATGTACTTATATTTATTGTGCTGATTTAATTTAATTGCAATTCCAATTTAATTGATAATATGTGAACCCTGTCATTATTATATTACGTACCTATTCAAATTGTATTTTTTTTTTCATTATTTAATTTAATTATTACTAACAACTGTATTGAAATTAATTTGTTTTTATGTTTTTGATAAGTTATTTACTTACGCCTAAAATAAGCTAAGGTCTACTCATTTAAGTTTATTTTCATTACTGTCAACTTTACTCTGTGAGCGCTAACTCTGCATTCCGAGTACAATGTAATATCTGATTGTTATTACCGGGTGCCCAAGATACAGACCTAGCCTAGTTTGGGACCCACTGGACAAACTGCCGAGCTACAATTGGGTTCAAAATTTATAGAAAAAAAAAAAAAAAATAAGATCAGTTTTCACTTTTTATTTCAAATTGTATTATTGTCATTCTAACACTAATTATTAATATATATAGAATCTTTATGAATGAATTTAGATTCACTACAGATATAAAATATGCAGATAACCGTTGAGCTGTTCGAAATACAGAGATATAAAGTTCATTATGAATAAACAATTGTTACAAACATTATGCATTTGTATGGACACCATGACGCTATGTCAGTCAGATAAATATTTTATTGGTGTTTTGACAATTGTAGTCTATTCATTTATATTGAAAGATTCATTTTCTGACTAATAATCATTTACTGGTTTATCCAGTTAACATTTTAGTCATTTTGTAAATGAAGTATTTTTTTATTATGTTTAAGAATTTTGTAACAATGATAATTACATATAAAATGTTTTATTTAACATTGTTTACTTTGTACTTGCTTGTATGAGGTCATACAAAGAACAATGGCAGACTTTCATACTTTAAAATAGTTGAGACGAAATGATAGCGTCTATACATCAAAAATATCTTAAAATGTTGAGCGTCAGCCCCTGAGTAATATATGGAAAGATTTGTGTCTTGAGAAGGCCGTGAAAAAAAGATATTTAGGTTTAAACTTTTTTTTAGGTTATGTAGGTTTGACATTGGTTTGACATTGTATGTCGAGACGTCATGTTCTCACAACAAGAAAACTACTTTTTCTGAGGTTCTTGTTTTGTTACATAACTAATATAACTAATCTAACAGCAAATAAGATTGCCAGATTAATAATATGTAGGTGCCTTTAGGCACGCACAAGTCACATAAAACGATGGGAATATCAGTCCGGTAAACAATCCAAGTCCAATAATTATAATGAGATATTCAAATACGAAATCTACCGACCCGAAAATCGCAGGAGCAACGAACTTGACACTTGACAGCGACAAAGGTATTTCCGATGTTGCCATAACATAAAATAAAATTAATACCAATAGTTATTAGGGTAGGCATTAATATTGTAATCGTAATACAGCGGGAAGAAGTTTAAGTGAACCTGATTTCCATTATCTATCGTTTGTTTTTTATAAATACTGATATTTTATCTACTAATAGTAACCAACTCTAAATAAAAATGTTTTGGCGTCATTATTGTTTTAAAATTACTTCCAAAATAGTATGATTATAGTTAGTGGTCTCACTTGAACTGAGTAGGAAGTTATTTTAATCATTTAAAACCCAATAAATTGTAATATTTTTTGTGGCTTCTATTACCATTTATATTTATGTGAAAAATCTCAACAAAAACAACAAATTACTTTTGTATAGATGGTATACAAAAGTAATTTGACTGACTAGACGCTACCAACGATGTCAACTATTATTTTGCCATTGTTCTTTGTTGGATGGCCGACTGTTAGATTATATATTCGCTTTTTATATATTAGCTTATATTTGTATACTGTGTCGTTACTAACTAGCGCGAATTTTAAAAGAACCAATCCTGCATCGAGATGGCAGCACTATCGGCGTCTATCATTGGCTAAGTTGCAGCCAATAACAGACTCTAGTCTAATCACGATACTTTTGTCGTGCGGAAAATATAGGCAGTCAGTTGAGTTCAATCGAAGTAACGACACAGTAATATAGCATGTATTATAACCAAGTGGTAATTTAAATATAATGGACTGTGTGAGTATCTCAATCTTTTATTTTTCTCCTCCAGAAGAAATGGTACAACCAGGCTTTTCAATCAAAAGGCTGGACTGCCATTAAAAAATAGATACCGACAAACAGACGTACACACAGACAAAACAAAATAATAAAATGATAGAAAAACTGGAAGAACATACGAAATTACTAAATGCAAATAGAATAGAAATTGAGAAACTTTCCAGACTCATAACCACACATAACGACACAAAGACAAACGGACAAACTTACGCCAGAGTGGCGGCGCGGTCACCCGTAGCGCCGACCGCAATACATTCTATAATTGTGGGGTCAAAAAATGAAAATGAGACTGGAGAAGAAATTTTTGAAAAATTAAAAACCGTTTTAAACGCTAAGGAGGAAGGAACAAGGATAGACAAAATAAGAAGGGCCAGGGATAGAAAAATAATAGTTGGCTGCAAAAATCAAGAAGAGATAAAAAGAGTAAAGGAAAAAATAGTTGAAAGGGAGACAAATTTTACTGTAGTCGAGATGAAAAATAAAGATCCCCTTTTGAGAATTTACGGCGTCCTCAGAAGCAACACGGATGAAGACATCGTAAAGGCTCTGAAGACGCAAAACACGCATTTATTTACAAACAATGAAAATGTAAAGGAAGCAAAAATAGAGGTTCGATATCGAGCGAACGCTAGGAACCCTTTAACCACAAAAGTGGTGGTCAGGGTGCCGCCGGCTGAATGGCAGGGATCGGTAGCCGCGGGGGCTGTACATATCGACATGCAGCGCGTACGTGTAGCGGACCAGTCTCCGCTGATCCAGTGCTCGCGTTTTTTGGGATACGGGCACGGAAAAAAGTTCTGCCGTGAGTCGGTCGATGTGTGCAGCCACTGCGGCGGACCGCATCTTAGATCAGGGTGCCCGGTCTGGCTAGCAGACGGCCCTGCGAGCTGTATAAACTGTTGCAAAGCAAAAACAGGCCACAACGAACATAACGCGTTCAGCAGTGACTGCCCGGTAAGACGCAAGTGGGACTCGCTTGCACGATCTACTGTGGCGTATTGCTGAGGGCACCCTATACCGCATACAACAAGCCAACCTAGGGCGAAAACAGCTGGCTACAGAGGAGCTGCTTATCGAAGCGGCAAAAAAGCAAGGCTGCAGCAGCGCTCATACAGGAGCCGTATGTAGGTCGGGCGAAGAAAGTGCGCAGCTACCAGGGCGTAAGGGTCTTCCAGAGCAATAAAGTAGGAGATGGGACTGGCAAGGCGGCCATCGCGGTTTTTGACCCGAAGTTGGACGTCATACAGTACCCGGAACTCACCACAAACAACATCACAGTGGTGGGACTCCGAACAAAGGCCTGGCAGATCACGCTGGTATCTGTGTACTTCGAAAAGGACAAGCCGCTCGAACCATGGTCATGTAGAGCGTATCATAAACAAGATAGGAAACTCTAGGTTGGTAATCGGAGGGGATGTCAACGCCTGGAATATCTGGTGGGGGAGCACGGAGACAAATAGTAGAGGGGAGGACATTAGAGCGACATTCGATGAGCTCGACCTGCATATACTGAATTCCAGCTCAGTGCCGACTTTCGATACTATAAGGGGAGATAAAAGGTACAGAAGCCACATCGACATCACGGCCTGCACAGCGGACATACTCGCATCAGTAGGTAACTGGCGAGTAGAGGAGGGATTGACAAGTTCGGACCACAACGGCATTACATTCACGTTACAGCTACAAAAATCAGAAGGGACACACATTACAAGGACAACAAGACAATACAACACAAAAAAAGGCAAATTGGGACCAGTTTCGTAAGAAACTGGCCAAAATTTTCAAAGAACACAAACTCACACTCACGCACATGGAACATATCACAAACAGAGATCAAATTAATGAAACAGTAAACACATACACAAAAGCAATTACACAAACATGCACACACACCATACCAAAAATAAAACAATCACATACACTTAAAATGCCGTGGTGGTCAGAAGAGCTTGAAAGACTTCAGAAAGAAGTTGCTACGAAAAAGCGTAGAGTTCGCTGTGCCACACAAAGTCAAAGTCAAAGTACTTTCTTCATAAATGTACAATTTACACGTCAATTAATAAAAAATAAAAACAAAGGAAAGAGCATACAAATTGTATACATTTTCAAAGTTTGAAACTACTACTTTACTGAATTACAATAATTATTGTACAGAAAACTGTCAAGCATTATACGAGTATAATGTCTTTATTGCAATTGTACTAACCTATGTCAAATTTATTTATTTACATTTTTATATTACATTTTTATGGGAACTTTGCCATCACTCTCTAAAAATTCGCTGTAACTATAAAAAGTTTGATCGATAAGCCAGCACTTTAATCTGTTTTTGAAGCTGCCGAAACTTGGGGCCGATATAACTATTTTGGGAAGAGTGTTATAAACTTCCGGTCCCATAATGTGAGTTAACTTCTGTGACCTAGTGAGAGAGTGTGGTATAACATCCAGCTTGACGGCGTTGCGTATGTTGCGAGAATGTCTCTCTCCTCGCGTCTTGTACGATTCTAGATTATTTTTTACATACACAGCCACTTGATAGATCAAGATAGCAGGTAAAGTAAGTATACCAAGCTCCTTGAAATATGGTCTGACGGATGTACATTGCGATACGCCAACAATGGCACGTACGGCACGTTTTTGGGCGCGGAACGCACGCTTCCAGTCGGCAGCGCGCGCGTATAGCTCGGCGCCGTATTGTAACCTTGAATGCACTGTGGCGAAGTAACATGCACGTGACACTTCCGTAGACACCACTCGGGATACTCGTCTTAGCGCAAAGCACGCACTGCTAACTTTAGCACACATCTTGTCGATGTGATGTTCCCACGTCATGCTGCGATCAATCTCGAACCCCAAAAATGCGGTGTTCTGTACCTGCTCAATCCTAACACCATTTAGCGAGACTTTTAGCGGTTTTGTATGGTGTCCCGAACACACACTGTACCGAAGACAGAGAGTAGTCGAGGAGTACCTTAGTAAGAAGGCGGAATACGAGCAGGCTGCAGGTCGAGCAAAGATCGAGAGCTGGAAGAGCTTCTGTAAGAAGCAGGATAGGGAGACGGTCTGGCAGGGGATCTATAGAGTCATCGGCAGAACATCGACACGCGAAGAAGACGTCCTACTTGAAGTTGAAGGCAAGGTACTTGACGCGAAAGGTTCCGCAAAGGCTCTAGCCGAGTCGTTTTACCCGGAAGACCTCA
>CM029787.1:26826148-26881670 GCA_017562165.1 Ectropis grisescens | reverse complement strand
AAAAAACTACAACTTTCTAGTATGATTTAATTGTTAAAAGTCTTGAATAGCCAAGTGTAGAATATCACTTTATATCCTAAAAGTCGCAGAAATACTTCGAAAATAAGCTTATTATCTGGTTTCACATACCACGACTACAAAACATTAATATTCACATTAAGCTGCACGTACTGTGTGATGATGAAGCATTTAGTTCGTGCTCAATAGATAATTTAAAATCCGATATTAAAATCAAACTAACATTAGCTGTACAAACAAGCAATCAATTAATTTAGCGTCCATTGAACTAGCAAGTGTGCAGAGGCGCTGATTCCATAATTGGCAGTGATGATAGCGGCCGCAGACGCGACAGCTGATTGCTCCCATTCAGGAGATCGTGCCTACGTTCATTGACGACAGCTCTCTTTGAAGGATTATTGAACATAATTTTACTTCTCACTGCGTCGATGTTTGCTTTATTATACATAACGAGTACAAAGTAAACATTTCAAGATAATATTTAGACGTGTCTGAAAATATTTTGTGAATAAAAACAGGTCCTTGTAATTTGATAAAAAAAATTCACTATTTCATTAAATAAACAGATAGTAGGTACTTTAAACAAAACAACGACAAGCGTAGAACTCCATTTCAATGAATTCCATTATAGTAAAAATAACGATATTTCAATGTAACGTACGTGCTTTTAGAACATTATCGAGTATGGAAATAAATAAATTCCTTTAAAAGTTGGAAATATGGACTTACTTAAGTATTTTTTTCGTAGGGTAAATGCGTTTTTGCATCGTCTGCACGGTAGATATGTTGAGCTCGACACCACTTAGAGTTGTGCCCCTATCAACTAAAATCAGCACGGGTTACTCCAGCCGTGGTATCACAGCAAAGTAAAGACCACTTACGCATTTGACCGCAACCATGATACTGCCAGCTCATTTACGGGTCCACCTTGCTGGGGACAGAACTCTTGTGTTTGGTGTTAGTTACGCGCTGAAAACGAATTGTGTCTGCAACTTTGGACTTTTATTCGACTAAGTAGAATTATCAGCCGTGTATTTTTAAGTCATTACAGTCCCCCCAACGAACTTCTAAACGTAACTCTGGAAGGAGGCAAGGTTTGCGCATAGAAGTTCGTCCTCCTTAGCTGGGATTAGCCACCAGTTTACAGCATACCTACCACCCAGGTAAGTAGACTAATGCTCGAGGTGCACCACATGGAGGTTTCCGAGGCGTGCACCCCTGGAAATACTTACCGTAGTATAACACATTGGTTTGACTACTATTAAATCTTACTCAGAGACAATTTCATCTCTTTGAGCACATTTTATGTCAAAATTTTCTGACATTTTATTCAAAGATGTTACAGGTTTCGCTTTACGTCAACTTTCAGCAAATGTTGGGAACATAACAGATTATTTTCCAAATAAAATTTAGGCCCAAACTATCAAGGAAATACAACAACATTTTCAAACGTATTAACCTACTTATAGATTTACCTTTTATTTTTGGTCTCATTTCAAATAGATAGTATCAGTTTATTTTCAATTCAACTCACATACAAAAACCACAACATTTCCATACGTTTTGTATTGTGATAATAAATCGTAGTCGAACAAACAGAAAAGCTATTTCATAAAAAGAATAGACGGGAGGTCGGTGTATAAAATTCAAATGATAAGGACCCACATCGAACCGATGACACCGGTAGTCCTCTGGGAAGCAAGCGGCCGGTATCCATTAAAAGTTGAATTAATGCGTCTCTGACTTCTGCGCTATATACTCTCTGGGGCGGCGATTTGACGAAGGAAATTTTCTATTTTCTACCTTTTAGAGGTATAGTTGGTTATTAAGTTTGGACAGGTATCGCCATGAATAGATCTGACGCCTCGGCACACTGTTTCAGTATCCAGTCTAAATGTCTGGAAAGTTTGTCTATGGATCAGAATAATTTGAACCTAAAATATTTCATTTACTTAGAGGCTTGCTTGGGCTTGACCTTCGTCTTACCTTATTTTAATTGTCGATGGACGCCTGCACGGTGTGCTTGGCTGGAATTAACAGATTAGCTCTCAACCGGAAAACACACATATCATATCCATCATGGTATTAATAAATACATGTCGTGGCCAAGTTCAAAAGTATTTTTCGAACTAGGTCGTCGCCTATGAGCATTCTGGCACGTCTCTAAATCCATTCCGGAGCTTCCAGCTGATAATTAACCGATCTATCCTAAAAACGCAAACAGTAGTTAATTTACAGTATTTACAAGTGCGATGTGCGAAGATTGTTATATCTATATTATTAAGCACAACACTGCTTAACAATATAGATTGAGGTTCGCGTCAGCATTTAGTAAATGTCTGAAATGACAAAATGATACACCGCACATCTGAAAACTGTTATGTGGCCTTTGATAAAATTAAACGGGTCACAATAAACATGCACACAACCATCGCCAATAAACCAGTATTAGTTTCATTCGTGCTACGTTTACCTTTCGCTCGAAACCAGGTAGATATGTTTATCGATAAACGAAATAGTTCTCGGAATCTTTATTTTTCTCTCACTTTTTTGCAAGAGAAATGAAAGGGACAGTTATAACAATATTTACCAATAGACCCCATCGGACATCAAAGCGATAGCCTCAGGTGAAAACTGCTCCACAGCCCACTGGTAAACAAACGAGCAAATCGACCTGTGCCAGACTTACACAAATATAAGGTTAAACTAAACGCCACTTAGTTGAAAGGGATGAATGTATTTTTGAGGAGAAAATTTCATTAGCAGCGTACACTAACTTTTGCTCGGAGAACATGTTAAGGTTTCGCGTCACCATCATGCTAATGAAGCGGCGTAGCAGCGTAGCGTTGGAGCGGTGGCAGAGTAGCGGCGCTAGACGTGCTAGAATTTTCTAACCAACTGTATAGATAGCATAAGCAACCTAATATACGTTCGCACTGTTGGGACTCGGGGTCTTCTCTCGCAAGGAGAGTCAAGGCCACCCACCACGCTGGCCCAGTGGAGCTTAGTGTTAGTATTGTATAGTGTATTGTTGAATAGTGTTAGCAGTTAGTCCGACTCCAACCTCTACCTGTACGGATGTATTTATGAGGTAGTTTTGCGTAACCCCAAATCATTTTGTACCGTTGATATTTACACGTTGCAAAATGGTCGATTTTTAAAATGAAGTCGTTTTTTTGTTTATTTTTCTTCCAGAAAAATATAATGATGCATTGTTAAAGTCCGTGACTAAATTGACAATAGATTAATATTAAATGTAAGCTCTAGACAGGACGTAATCAAGATCAAAAGATTAATAATATTGTTTCATGTTCAAATTTCGTCTGCTTAGCAACCATTAATGAACCCTTGTATTGAAATCCAGACTTCTTTTAAAGGCTCGAAGCTACCACCGCGTTACAGTTCGAATACGTCATTGGCAGTCAAACAAGGTTTTTATCGTCGACGATCAGTGCTTAGCAATTTAAAATCCCACGCGCCCAAGCCCGTAACTCTCAAACGGAGAAACAAGCACATAGCCTGCGAAGATGGCGCGATAAAGAACCCATTTACACTTTTCCATTTAGCACCAAATAATCGCGATGCTTATTTTCACTTATCGAGTGACGTCAAAGACACGCTTTCCTTCCTCCTCTCTTTTGTTCTCCTGAGATGTTGTGTTGCTCCGTCTCTGTCGTGCAAAGCACCTTTGTCTACGCTATTAACTGACAAGTGTGTCTGTGAAAGGGTTCCGATTTTTTCGCCTTTGTAATGGAAATACGCCTTTATAAGGAGACAAACGCGTGTCGGCGCCGTTCTGTTTCCCATTTCTGTTGCCTCGTAAATAAAATAAAATTAAAACAGTTGCGTTTTTCAAAATGTAAACTCTTTGTAGTGTATTCCAGTTTGATGGGCAATGTTTCCAGATAAATTACAGATTGTGAGCAACATGCCTGCCCATAACAGCACAGTGACACTCTGCCATTTGAACATGAAGAGTTCAAATCATTACCTAGCACCGCACTGCGCTCATCTTCCGGAAATAACAGGTGTTTCATCTCTTACCTTAGTAATTTATCTGGAAACATTTCCTTTCATACTGGAACACAATAATATTTGCGCGCTAATACTTGGTGGTAGAATACCTGGCAAAGGTGTGGTACTTCCCCAGGCCGACTCTGCAAAGAGCCTTACCACCACACAAGCAGTTAGTAATGTAGTTGTCAATGTATATTCGCTTTGTTAATAAAGGCATTATAAATTAATAGAATTATCCCATGTACCTTATACATTCGTTAGTAATCTGGGAGCATATTTTTGCCTCCCCAGAGGGAAGGCGGAGGCAGCAGCTAATGAAAACGTTATTTTCATTACCGACTCCGGAATATAATAAGGAATGATGGCACTCTGGAGATGTACACAAAGAATACTTTTTGCTCTGAATAAATTCGGGAGATATACGGGGGACCTTTCGAGAATATTTTGGTAGTTTATGCTTTGATGTTTTAATTGAATTTGTTAATATCCTTCTTCCATATCCACTAACCCGCACTCGGTCAGAGTGGTGGGTTATGGCCTCGACTCTCTCCTTGCAGGAGAGCCCCGAAGGCCCCGAGTCCCAGCAGTGGGAACGTAAAGTGGGCTGCTTATGCTTATTATGCTACTTACCATTGATTTTATGGATTCGATTCCTTCTCAGTGCAAAAATTTGTATGATGAATACGAATTTATGTTCTGTAGGGTGTTTCTGTGTATGTAGTGTTATGTTCTGTAGGGTGTTTCTGTGTAGTACCCTAGTACCTCTATAATACATATATATTTACAGCCGCATAAGTATTATATTAGCTATAGTTTAAGCTGCCGTAGTTTAAGCTTAGCTTAGTATGTGGTCAGATGATGTTGTGTATGAAATATCCTCCAATGTTTATTTGTGTATTACAACTATGTATGTATGTGTATTAATGTTTTGTAGTGGTAGTACTCCTAGCAGAGTCCGCCTGGGGAAGTACCACACCTTTGCCAGTTATTCTACCGTCAAACAGTAATGTGAAAACAATACTGTATTCCGGTTCGAATGACAATGTTTGCAGAGAAATTACAGGGCTTAGAGATATAACATCTTATATCTCTGAGTGATGAGCGCAGTGCAGTGCTAGGTAATGATTTGGATTCTTCATGTTCCAATAGCTGCGTGTCAATGTGCTGTTATGTGGCAGGCATGATGGTGCTTACTATCAGGCACATGACATGCTCGTCTCGTTACTCTTTATTTAAAAAAAAATGATTATGTAAACAACTACGTTAGTTTTCATCATTGAACTCATAATAACAGAAGAAGCGGAACACGCTCCTCAACGATGGCGATGTAAAATCAGGTGACGTCTCCTGATTGAGATCAGTCACTACGTGAGCGACAAATGGAGCGCATGTGTGCTAATAATTCCACGAAATTCGATTTGAGCTGTAACAATGCCATTTTGTGTGTGTACAAGTTGCACAAATAGTATCAAGACCAAGAAAAAGTTTTGTGGTATCACTTTTGATACGCAATTACACAAAATCTTTAATTATTTAATTTAAAATATTATTTTCTGTTGTAAACAATTCGGCATTTGAAAAAAGGGACAGATATACAAAACGTGAAGGAGTGGGACACGACCAGCGATATGTTGACTGCAGTGATAACGGCCAATGTTTACGTCACGGGCAACGGCTATTCCTTCTCTTTCACGCCAGTGTCTTCGTATATCTTTCTATTCTTCTCGAAAAAATATTTAAACAAACGTGTAACTGTGGTATGTATAGCTATCTCATTTCCATCTACCGCCAATTTGCTATGATGTCTTTGTCATTCATTACAACGTCGTTATGTTCCCGAGAACCTGCATAAGTTGCTGACCTAGCGTTTGCGCCTACGCAGGATCAGGCGACATCACGCCATGCCACCCAGAAATGCATAGTTGCGTCTGGGTTAGATTATAAGTTTTCTTTAAGGCTAATTGTAATAAGCAAAGGCAGTCTCAATATACTCTTCGGCTCATCTAGACGTAGTTAGTTTTATTTAAATTAGTTTTTAAAAACATTTCAACGCGCTCCCGAAAGTTAACTGGCGCAGCCGGTAGGATTACCAGCCGCTGCTATCGCGACCACGTAAAATCCGTGACTAGTGCTTGAAAAGTGTTAGTACCTTCGTGATTGGCAGTGACAGCGGTTTTCCTCAAATCGGAAGAAGGCCGCAGTGGTAATCCTCGAACCAAAGAAATTTGTTAACCGGAGCCGGACGGAGATGGGCAAGTAAGTTATAGCGAACAGAGTACTCACTGGAGTAAAATCCTTCGTTTCCTCCCATCCTATCCATGAAATACTGTTTAGTTTTAAGCTGTAGAACCAGGTGACTGAAACTGCACAGGTCTCTACATAGGTTAAACTGTGACTAAAACTGCACAATTATTTTATATTTTTAGATTTAAACTGTGACTAGAACTGCACAATTAGATAATTAAATATAATAGGTATACGTACTCGTGATTACGAATGCACAAAAGTACGCTAGGTTATAACATCATTTAAACGGTAACTATAATTGCACTAGTAATTAAGTGAGTAAGTATATAAGTAGTATAACTAGAAACTATTTAACAGCAAAATGACTGAGCTTAACGAAATAGCACCGCCCTTATTGCGCGACATGCTTAAACTCATCCCTGAATTCAACGGGGACACTAAAATGCTCGCATTATTTCTCAGAAAATGCGAGTATGTAATCAGACAATTTCAAGGCGTTGCTCAACGCAATGAATATATAATGCAGTCAATAACTAGTAGAGTCATAGGTAGAGCCGCCGCCCTTATCAGCGAAAGGGGTGATTTTGAAAGTTATGACGATTTCAAAACACTACTAATTCAGCATTTCGGAGATCATAGAAGCGAAGAGTGTGTAGCCATAGAGTTGGAGTCATTAAAATTAAATCGAATGAGTCATACCTTGATTTTTGTAGCCGCATTCAGGATGTAAGAGCCATTTTAATTTCCAAAATTAACACTAATGTCACTAATTCCAACGAAGTTAAACATGCAAAGGCCATCATCCATAATAATACAGCTCTCAATGTTTTCCTATATAATTTGCCGGAACACCTAGTGAGAATAGTAAGACTAAAGAGCCCTACCAGTTTAGAAGAGGCCCTAAAACTGTGATGGATGAAGTTAATTTTCACGAGCAGTATCTAATGAGGTCCAGGTTGCTTCACAACCAGGCACCCAAACCACCCATGCTGGATCCGAAGCCTCAAGCCTTTCAGGCAATAATGCAACCCCAAATAATAACTTCCGACCCCGTATTTTGGAGTCAGACCGAATGCTATACAACCCATGCTAGCTAGGCCATTAGTGCCACAAAATCAATCCGGGTACAAACCACCTACACCACAACAGCACTTTGGGTATAGGCCTCCGACCCAACAACCCCTAGGTTTTAGACCACAGCCCGGTCAATTTGGCTATAAGCCAGCGGTTCAGCAGCAATTTGGCTATAAGCATCCTGCCCAACAACAGATGGGCTACAGACCTCCAGTACAAAATCAGTTCGGATTTAGACCACAGCCGGGACAATTCGGTTACAGAGCGCCGCAGCCTCAAGGCTATCGTCATCCTCAACCGTTTTCTAGCGATGTGACGATGAGGACTGCCGCACAACCAGTGCCAAGACTACCCATAAACGAAATAGTCACCGAGGAATGTGGAACAACAGACGACCCGAACGAGTACGAATACAGCGACAACAACTACCAGGAAGAGCAGAATTATTATTACGCAGACCCAACCCGGGAGTGTCCACAACCTGTTATGGAAGTGCAAGAACCAGTGCAGGAATATGATAATATAAGGAAGAAACAAATTTGGAAAATTTTCGTGTAGAAGTGACCCAGAGATTTCCGAGGTAATCGAACTAAATTATGATGCCGCCCTCAAACTACCCTATATAAAAATCACGGAAATAGATGGCAAATTCATGTTAGACTCCGGCAGTAGCAGGTGTTTTATCAGCCCAACAAAAGCGGATATGTACTACGCCCAGTACAAAAGATACGAACCGTTTCAAGTAACAAGCACGCACGCGTCTAGTTCTCATACAGAGGTAGCGGACATACCACTCTTTAAGGCCTTCAGCCAGGACATGTATCACAAATTCTTCATCTATGACGTTGACCCCAAGTATGACGGAGTTATTGGCTGGGATTTGTTAGTGAAGCTAAAGGCTAAAATAGACCTGAACGACAAAACTTTAAAAACACAACATGCCAATATCCTGATTTGGAACGACCAGGAATACTTATTTAACCTCAAAGCGCGCACTGAAACTCGTGTAGAGCTGCCTGTAGATCTCGAAAAAGGGACGCTATCCTAAATTTTTGAATTCGACTCAAAAATCCGAATGCCTACAGCCCTAGTGAAATGTGAAAATTATTATGCGACCACCGTTATACAAAATACTTCTGACGCCGACATAACTTTAAAAATAACGAAACCTTTTAAAGTCCAAAAACTCACAGATGAAAATTACATATGTGAAATTAACACGGCAGACTTAACAGACATAGAAGTTGACCAAATACTCACCCAAAATTTGACAAAATTACGACTTAATCACTTACCACCAGAAGAACAAAACGCTATACTAGAACTGTGCACTGAATATAAGGACATACTCTATAGTGAAGAATTACCCTTAACTTTCACCAACCAGGTCAAACACCACATAAGGACGACTAACGACAATCCTATTTATATCAAGCCATATAGACAAGCCCCGGCCCAAGCGGAAGAAATTAGGAACCAAGTTGAAAAGCTGCTCAAAGATAATGTGATACAAGAGTCACATTCACCATGGAGTGCCCCAGTGCATTTAGTCCCGAAGAAGTCGGATGCCTCTGGCCAGGTGAAATATCGCATGGTAATAGACTATAGGCGACTAAATGAAATCACAACTGACGACCGATTCCCACTCCCCAATATTTGCGACCTTTTGACAAACTAGGTAAAGCAACTATTTCACGACGCTAGACCTCGCGTCTGGGTACCACCAAATAGAAATAGCAGAAGAAGATAGACAGAAAACTGCCTTCTCCACACAAAACGGGCATTACGAATTCCTCCGAATGCCATTTGGTCTCAAGACAGCTCCGGCAACTTTTCAGCGAGCAATGAACAATGTATTAAGAGGCTTACAGGGTATCCATTGCCTTGTGTACCTTGACGATATACTCATCTACTCCAACGGGCTCCGTGAACACCTAGAGAAATTACGCGCCGTCTTCGATAGACTGAGACTTACCAACCTCAAGGTCCAATTAGACAAATCGGAATTTCTTTGCAAGGAAGTCCAATATTTAGGACACACGCTGACGAAAGACGGACTCAGACCAAACAACGACAAGATACAAGTAGTGTTAGACTATCCGATCCCTGAAACACAGACCGAAATTAAAAGATTCTTAGGCTTCATAGGATACTATAGAAGATTCATAAAAGATTTTTCAAGAATTACTCAACCGCTGACCGCTTGTTTAAGAAAAGGCAAAACCGTAGAGAAGACAGAAAAATATATAGAAGCCTTCCAGAAGTGTAAAGAGTTGTTAGTTAATGCACCTATATTACAGTATCCGGACATGAGTAAACCATTTATATTAACCACCGATGCTTCTGAGGTAGCTTTAGGAGCAGTACTTTCTCAAGGGACTATAGGATCTGACTTACCAATCGCTTACGCCAGCAGAACCCTAAGCGAAACAGAAAAGAGATACAGTGCCATAGAGAGAGATTACTGGCTATAATATGGGCCACTAAACACTTCCGACCATACCTCTACGGTAGAAAATTTGACATTGTTACCGATCACAAACCTCTACTTTGGTTGTACCAACTTAAAGAGCCAGGAGCAACTGACACGATGGCGACTTCGCCTTCAAGAGTACGATTTCAACATAAAGCACAAAATGGCCAACTTAATGCTTAACGCGGATGCCCTCTCCCGACTTAGGTTGAATGCACTAACTACCGCCGAGGACAACGACAACAGATCAATGATTGTAAACCCCGAAGAACAAGATCACTCAGATACCATATCAATATCAGATTCTGAGAGAACAGCAACCGACAGCCCTGTTACAATTTCAGACACCGACACCATAGACCAAATCTTGAGAAAGGAGCCTGACTTATTAGTACCTTCAGACACAAGCTCAAGCGCGACAGAAACTATACATTCCGGTAAAGATTTAGAGTCACTAGGCATACCAATTCTAGAAGAAGCCGTAGATACAAAACCAAACCAAATACTTGTGTTCCATAAATTTACTAACGACCTCCAAGTAACTGACATCTCCACCAAGCATCAGAAAATATTAGAAGTTTTCCTTCCTCACGGCAAACCAGATCTAATATGCGAATTTCTAAAGAAATATATTAGACCAAAAATAAAATACTTCATTTATTTTGAAACAACACAACACCGTCGGGAATTCAGTAACGTAGTAATCACCCTTTTCAAGCAAGGCTCAATTAATTTCTACGAATGTACTGAGCGGGTAATCAACATTGAAGATGAAGCAGAACAAAACTGATTATACAAAAATTACACGAAGGCAAGACTTGCCACCGTGGAATCACCGAAACTGTGAAAAGAATTAAGCGAAATTATTACTGGCCAGATATGCTTGACACGGTCTCCGCCGTTATCAATGCTTGCGACAAATGTAGGACAACTAAATATGACAGGAAACCAATTAAACCAGTACTCCAACTAACAGACACTCAAGACGCGCCTTTTCAGGAAGTATTTATGGATGTCTTTTCAATAGAATCAAAACACTATTTAACCATAGTCGACGCATTTAGTAAATTAGGCCAAGCATTGGAAATACCATCTCGATCTACACCAGAGGTAGTGAGAGCCCTTATTAAATATTTCAGTTTTATGGCATCCCACGCAGAGTAAGTTGTGACCCGGGTTCTGAGTTTAATAACGAACTTCTCAGAGAACTTACAGATTTATACAAAATAAAACTACACATAACAACACCAAATAATCCAAACTCCGTTGGCATTGTAGAACGTTTTCACTCTACTATAATAGAAATCTACAGAATAGCCAAATATGAAGTGAAATATACAGACGCGACAAATAGGATGACTTATGCAATAATGGCATACAACAATACTATACACAGTGCTACAGATTTAACCCCATTTGAAATAGTATTCGGACACACAGAGCTTAACTCTACATTTGACGTGGAATTCGATAAAGCATACAAACAACAGCTATTAAAGGACCACCGAAAACGAACTCAAGAATTGTATAAACACATTGCGGCAAAATGAAAAGTAAGAAAGAAACGGTGAGAGAAAAACGCGGTGGCGAGATAGGACCACAGTTCCAAGAGGGTCAAACTCTGTACGCAAAGGCGGTTAACAAACGACAATCTAAAGATAAGCCAAAATATCAAAAAGCAATAGTATGTGGTGAGGTGGAACATAATGTACTACCTATAAAAGTCCGAGATAGAGAAACTAAAGTCCCAGTTAAAAATATAAAACGCCCTCCGCAGGTGGCGCCCTCCTGGCGGTGGTGATATGGGTGATGCAAACCCGAGGGTTCCTGAGCCAGGGCTACAACTTCAAGAAGTAAATGAAAACCCAGGTCTCCTCCCAGTTAAACAAGGCCGTGCTTTTGTACAGGTCGACAGCTGGTCTATAATAAAAACCATAGATCTGAAAGGCATAGCATCCGATCTACAGTTCAATTCGCAACAGTACTCTAAATTTTGTGCCAAAATATCGTCTTCTAAAATGCTTCGTCTCTTGTCAGTAACTTAAAAGACTTCCAGTCCCAAATAAACTACATCCGCGACGAGGCTGTAGAGAAATTAGGGCAACTAATGCCAACTAAGCGGGTAAAACGTGGCCTTATTGACCCTCTAGGTTCCTTAATTAAAGTAATAACAGGAAATCTAGACAATGACGACGCCATCCATTTCGAACAACTGATAACGGACACTAAAACCCGTGAGCAAGCCATTTCTAGTAAAATTACTATTATTTCTGAAATGCTGGATCACATAGTAAACTCGTCTAAAATGGTAAACGAAAATACAAAAATATTGAACGACAGAGTTAACAAAATAGAACAATTTATAAAATCTAGAGATAATGATGACTTTGTAATTTTCCACATTATAAATGTATTCAATCTTTTTATAAGTAACTTCCGCTCTATTTCGACAAAACTCAGCGATGTACAGACAGCTTTAGCCCTCAGCAAGGTTTCAGTACTACATAAAACTGTAATAGACTCTGTAGAAATCCTAAAGTTGTTGAAAGATATAAGTACATACGGCAACCTCATGTATCCAGTAAATGACCAGAATTTAATTAATTTAGAGGAAACATTTTCTGTCAAAACTTACCTTAAGGATAGTAACATAAGATTTATTATAGATGTACCACTTGTAGAACAGGAATGCTATGTATATTATAAATTGTACCCATTACCCATGCTCAACCACTCTACTACCGATACCTTCACCATTATTCCCCAATATCCTTATTTACTCCAGGATGAGAAAAGATATCGCCCAATTGCCCAAAATGCAAAGAGATAACTGCCAAGGAATATTTGTGCTCCGAGAACGACATTGCCCCCTACTCCAGAGAAACCTGCGTTGAACAATTGATGCAGTACCAACAACACCCCTCAAAATGTGTTGCACACCGAATTACTACAGAAGATTTAAAGGTCCAGAGAATTTCAGATAACAGCTGGATTATATTCTCCAAATATACAAAAGTACTTTTACTCAAAATGTGACGATGACGTCACCCAAGAGCCATTGAGAGGGACATACCTCATTACAATCCAAAAACCATGTGATGTTATAATTGATGCTCTTCGTTTACGAGCGAACCATTTCCGTGAATTGGGAAATTCGTACAGCCATTTACCTATGGTAAACTTACCTGCCTTACCAGATAATACCACAGAAGAAGCCGAACCTATAGACCTGCAAGATATCAACCTAGATGAAGTGCAGCATCTCAACTACCTTTTAAAAAGAGTGTGAAAAGTGTTCCAAATCTAAGTGAAGTGAAAAGCCTTGGCATAGCCACAAGTGTTCTCTATTTAGTGTTATCGTCATGCTTGGCGTACCTCATTTGGAAAAAGTTTATACCACTTGTTCGAAAATTACGTAAAATCAATTCTAATGTAAACGACCCTGAAAATGTGAACGCAAATCCAATTTTACTACATACTTAAATTAAATATAAGCTCGTTGCCTCTACTCACCCTTTTCAAGTATTGGAATTGCGTATTGTAGAGACAACATTAGTATTAAGTTAGAGTATAGTACATATAATAACATAAATAGGATAAGGAAAATGTAGAAGCGAAGTTATATGGAAAATCCTTTTCCAATAACTTCGGGTCTGAGGGGGGAGGCGTTATGTTCCCGAGAACCTGCATAAGTTGCTGACCTAGCGTTTGCGCCTACGCAGGATCAGGCGACATCACGCCATGCCACCCAGAAATGCATAGTTGCGTCTGGGTTAGATTATAAGTTTTCTTTAAGGCTAATTGTAATAAGCAAAGGCAGTCTCAATATACTCTTCGGCTCATCTAGACGTAGTTAGTTTTATTTAAATTAGTTTTTAAAAACATTTCAACGCGCTCCCGAAAGTTAACTACGTATCTCACTATTTATTATTTCTCAAACCTTCCTAAAATAATGAGCCTTCACTTTAAATAAGGATTTAATTCCGTTAGTAGGTAGAGATTTACTACGATAACATGACCCGCCCCTCCAGAATTCAAAACATTTGAATGTATTTGTGAAAGAATATACAACGCACCGTACACAACGTACATTAAAACAGTAATTTGGAAGGGCGGGCCATGTTATCGTAGTAAATCTCTACTTCTAATCTTAATTAAGATAAATTGAATATTTTGTTGAAGTTTCATCGAAGAGGCTTGTTTTCGACCTCAAATTATGATGTTCGACGTAAATCCACAACACAGACGGCCTGGGGATAGATTCCTTCCAATTGTTATTATAATAACAGGTTGCCCGCAGCTACGTTTCTTATATTGGATAATGTAGTTAATAGTAAAAGATTTATCAAAATTAGTTCCGTAGATTGGATAGAAGAAAAATCTACGTCAAAATAGAAAAAAGACAAATTCTCGAGCTTGAAATGGCCGTTTGCGGAATTTTGTTTAACAAGAGGTGTTATAAGCTAGATTGACGTAATAATGTAATGTATAAGTTATAATATACTAACAGTGGCCTGTCGTTTCTCTCGTGTAGTTCCCCTACCCAATGTTTCGCTACTTTTCTGTGAAAGTAGCTTATATATATATTACATTAAGCGCTAGAAGTATAACTGATTTCCAAATTTAAACACGAACTCTTTATCCGTTCCGAATTGACTGAACATGTTCAAACAAGATTAAAATTTAAACATATACATAGTTTAATATAATATCAGGTAGCAGGATAATCAAAACAACTTGTATTATGTTGTCTTGATTGTATTTTTGTGACTTATTTTTTAGAAAAAAAAAAAGAATTATAAAACCTAATTGAAATACTGCCATAGAGATACTGCTGATTGTCTTGTGTACCTATTTTTATGACAGATTTCCTAATAATTTATTTGTGTAAATTTAACAAAAAAACAAAATTTCGAAATTAAGTATTTACATATTTTGTCTTGACAAAAATCCACTATTTATAAAACTTTATTTTTCTAATCAATTTACGTTATTAGTGAATATTTTCCTTGCATAATGCTTGCATTTGCAACATATATTTAAACTGCATAATCTAATTGGACCTACAAGGGCGCTACAAAAGGCTATGCTACGAAACTAGATTTAAGATGCTTCTACGCACAGAATATGGTCTGTGCTTCTACGCATGTCATAGCAAACATTTGATGTAGACCCGAACAAAGTAGACCATCATAATAATTATTACATGTACTAAAAACCTAGAATGCTTAGTAAAACTTAGAATGCTTAGTAAAACTTAGAATGAAAAGTTTTCTTCAAATATTTTTCTTGACAATTACGTCATACATTTGTTTTAAATATTATCATTATTATTTTTTTAAATTAGTAGTCTTATCTCGTATTTTCAAGTAAATATTTCTCTCAAGTTTCTTCCACTTGAGTCCTGGGTTTTATTGACTAATAAATTATAAAAATCATCGCCGAAATTAACAAAGAAATCTTATTTTCGCCTCGTCAACTGAACGTACAAGCCCAAGGAAAATATAACCAAAATGAATATTCAAAGAGTAGCGCCTCATCATTCAGGCTTCGCGTTTCTAATTGGGTAGTGGCGTGTTATTTATGTCGCCGGTTTTACTACAAGGAAACTTGCTTGTGTAAATCGTGGCTCCGGACACACCTGCGCGAGTTACGGGTTAAACGAGACTCGACCAACAATCAGAATCACACAAACTGTTTAACTTACTAATATTGTAAGTGTAAAAGCATCGATATTTGGATGTCTGTGCGTTAATCACAACGTAACGTTTAAATAAATCAGGTTGAAATTTAGAAATTAAGAACAAAGATTATAATACTGGAAGAACACACGTGCTTTTCATTATACCGAGGAAATAATAGGCACGGAAACTTCGTTGTTTAAACCACGAATCGCTGATAGTTATTGAAATAATAATTAACTAGTAAATTATTAAACCGTTAGTGTATTAAGTAAAAATATCACCATTAAAAACCACTTTACCGACTATATAAAAATACTGTTGTGAGTTAAATACGAGTATCATCGTTGTAACTTTTTCTCACCGTATGCTTGCTCAGTCAACTCCAGAGACTACAAACAGGCCCGTGTACAAAATTGATGGGTATTACATTGTCATTTATAAGCTGACTGCAGGTGAAAATAGTGGATTGCAACTGTCAATCTTTTCTCCTTGTCGCATTTTTTGTACGGTGTTGCGAAATAATATATTAGAAGAGATATTTCTTTTTCGATATTTTATTAGGAGTCACTGGACACCCCATGTAGTTAATTAAGGGCTAAAGGCTCACATTGTTTGATTGGCCACTTCTTATTTTATGATAAATCAATATAGTTTTTAATATTTTCATAGTTAGGATGCGGTTTCCTCCCTAAAGAAACGACTCAAAGTTATAATACATCATTCATCCACAAATAACTAGTGACTGAATTCGGACTAACCTTTTAAGTTACCTAAATAAAACAAATATCGGTAGATATTTTCATACACCACCTATTCCCAAATTAAGCAAAGTTTATGGGACCCAAGTAGCTCATACAATCTATACGAGCTTATAATAGAACTGTAACGGGTCGAATTCTGTACATTGAAGATATTGTGAAAAAAATTTTTTTGGAACACTCCATTGTCGATACTGATGGCGAAAATGCATTTTTTTTCTTTCATGTCTGTCTGTCTGTCTGTCTGTCTGTCTGTCTGTCTGTCTTTCTGTATAGGGATCACGCATCACGCCGAAACTACTGATTCAATTCAGCTGAAACTTGGCATGATTTTAGTTTATACTAAGGAGAATGCTGTAGGCTACTTTTGATCCCTAAATTATGAACGGTTTTCTTGCGGGAGGGGGTGAAAGTCAGAATGTGTATTTGGTTGTAACTCATGTTTGCGTTGTTTAATTTCATTAATTCTTTTTTTGTTAGAAAGAACACATTTTTAATATTGTCCCGTCAAAATTTGAACATTGTCGGTCTGGTGATTCGGAAATTACACAAACATTAAATAATAACGACTCACGCGGCGCGTTCGGTCCATACTAACTTCTAAGTATTCTGTGTGTCACAGACGATCCACAGAATATCTAGGTTCTAGATTCTAGAACGTGCCCACGTGATCCCGTCCCGTCCGCGTCGTCTTGAATGAAAAAGAAATTGTCAAAAAATATATTTTTGTGTGGAAAAACAAACATCATTCGGTTATAACCGACTTCAAACAAGGAGGATGTTCTCAATCGGGTTGCATGTTTTTATATTTGGTTTTATTTTACGCGATAACTCCGCTAATTGTAAGTTCATTTTGATAATTGCTTTTTTGTTTGGTTGAAAATACTTTAGAGAAAATACTTTTTTAGAGAGCGAATATTTCATAGCTTCTTATAAAATTTAGTCGAATGACAGAATTAAATTACCTGTCATTGAAGTAGATTTTTGTTCTTTAGGAGAAAACATATTAGCATTATAAGTAGCAGCATAAACAACCCATTAAATGGTCCCACCGCTGGGCGTCGGGGCCTTCTCTCGCATGGAGAGAGTCAACTCTATAATCCACCACGCTGGCCCAGTGTTGGTTAGTGGATGACATATGACTTAGAACTTAGATTCTAGGTACACGTCGATTTCCTCACGATGTTTTCCTTCACCGTTTTAGTTACCGGCATTACGAACATGACTCTGAAAAGATAGTGGTGCGCGCGGTTTTGAACCCTGGGTCTCCGGATCAACAGTCGGCGTTCTCCCGATTAGGTCAGCTGTAACTTACTAGACCAGCCGTAACTTATTAGAAAACGTATTATTTTAATCCAAATACTGTTTAAAATTTAAAGGTAGTGTATAACAAGCTTCGGTGACCAAAGCAGACCGTTGTTAGGATTCCGTACCCAAAGGGTAAAAACGGGACCCTATTACTGGGTCTTCGCTGTCCGTCCGTCCGTCCGTCTGTCACCACGCTGTATCTCAAGAACGGTGATAGCTAGACAGTTGAAATTTTCACAGATGATGTATTTCTGTTGCCGGTTTAACAAAGAATACTAAAATAAAATAAATATTTATTTAAGACGGGCACCCATACAACGTCATATTTTTTACCGTTTCTTGCTCGATACTAATAACGTACCTGTCACAGACGCTTTAACTATTCACATAATATTTAGTTTTATGTTTTCTTTAAATGTAATTAATTAAAATAAAATAAAATAAAATAAATTATGAAGGGGGTTCCCATACAATTGAAGCCGTTTATTTGCTAATGGTTCGGAACACTTCGCGCGCGAGTCCCACTTGCACTTGACCGGTTTTATTTTTTCTAATGTTTTGTAAAATCCTATCCTACCAACATTATATAAATATGCCAATGTTTAAATTTTTGCTGCTCAATTACGTTGGAACGGCTGAATGTATTGAGTTAAAATTTTAAACACATTGTATCTTGGCTTATCTTAAGTAGCAATGTTTAGCTATGTGTTCTTCCAAACTATAATCTAATTGGATTTCAAATTTCAATCCGATCATTAAATACGTTCCGCCATAATTAAGTTACAAACATCCAAACATTGACATTCATAATATTTACAGGACAACGTGGGAACGGCTGAACACGTTTGGAAGGAATTCGAAACACACGTACTTAGTTTGTACTCAGAAATAGCAAATCGGTTACTTATAGGTTACTGTAACGTCAGAAATACTAAGCAAATATGGTAGAAAAATAAAACAGAGATAACTTATAGTATGAAATACCACATATACTACCTCTCAACCCGAATAGAAGCATTGGCCCTAAGGAGGTACGTAATCTGTGGCCCTAAGGAAACAAATATTAACGTCAAAACGACACAACGAATTGGTTTGACATACGAAACGCAGATAGTTAAAGTCTAAAATTTCACATGGGGTAATAAGTCTATATTTTCATTTAACTCCATAATATATATGCACCCCGTTTTGGCGTAGATAATATATACAGGTGCTTTGGGTGCACAATCAAAATAACAAGCAACGTTATATTCTCATTAGATGGCGCTAATGTCAGTTTAAATCGAAAACACTAAACCCCATTTAAATCAATGTTTTGCCATTGTGGTATGTATTTTTTCTTTCATCACTAGGTGGCGTTACTGGTATTCTAAATTGTACTAATGAGTTTTTTGCTGCTAAAAGGATTTTGATGCTGAATTTAGATTCTTTCGTTCTTTGATTCTTTTGTGTTACAATTAAATTCTTACATTAACATTTCACTAAGACTTGGCTTAGATTTGCGGGTTCAACTTGCTTGAGTAACATTAAAACTCAAAATTTTAATCATTTTGATTCCACACAGGCTTCTGAGGCAAAGATGATGAAATTAAATATTTTTTTGGGTGAAAAAACAAATTCACTCTGTTTTTCAATGGCTACTTATACAAATATTTTGACGTACTTTCAACTAATGTATAAGTCCGTAACATCTGCTTACGCGAACGAAGTAGCGGGTTCAGCTAGTACTTAAATAAATATGTATAATACTTATGAAAGGTAGCCGTGGAGCACCCAGCCACTCTAACTCCGCAGTCGTTCAAGTTTGACCGATACAAATCTCGTTGAGTCTTACGAACGCTCCCGAGTCTTTACGACGCTGCCGAGTGTTTGAAATGCTTATTTAGTAGAAAATTGGATAACGAACAGTTGAAATGAGGAACTGGGTCGCTCGCCGCGTCGCCGCCCTTGTCTTCAACATTCGGATGGAAAAAACCCGTATTCCACGACACTTTACGTTTTTATCGCGTCTACGTTTGATCAATTCAAGTAATGGTAAAGCTGGAACTTAAACAATAAGGAAAAATCTGTGGAACTGTTACTAAGTTGTACTTATTCAAAGTAGAAGTCTTAGTTTAAATAGCTAGTCATTGCTCACACGCATATCTTTGCAAAGGCTGAGTAAGTTATGTTTTAGTAAAGGATTTACATATTTATCTTTCAAGTACCTACCATGTATTCACTTACCTTTTCCATTTTACGATTGGCTGGAACAAGTTGCTTGTCGCTACAAGCAACTTCTTCTATAAAGTTGGTATATTTATGTCGTTTTGTTTTTGTGCATTTTTGTTTTGTAAGTTTAGCAAAGAGATTATTTTCAATTATTCTCAAAGATATAATTCTAAAAACTCTGGAAATAAAAAAATTGAATATCTTACAATATTATCCATCGCCATTGTTGTTTTTAAAATTGTGCATGTGGTGTGTGTCGTCATTCGCGGCACCAGCGGAAGAACAGCGTCGGTTGGATCCAACCGGCATTATGCTGAGCTGGGGCCGGGTTGTGGCAAAAAATCATAAGTTGTAATAGATTTTATAGAACGATGTATATATATATATATAAATTTGTATGTGTGCATTTTTTGTCACAATAAATAATTTGTCATTTGTCAAAAAAATTAAATATATCCACATAAAAAAAAGTGATCAAATTCCTTTTTGGAGATCGCTTCTTTATTTTCTGTGGATATTTTAATTTTCTCGCGTTTAACCTCACACATTTTAAAGACTACAATAATAGAACTAGCACAGTTTAGTTCAAATGAGGTTGGGTTTCAATGTCAAGATTTAAAAAAATGACACAATATTGCAAATATTAATAATTTGCAATATTAACTGGTCCAGTTCAGATTTATGCTCTAATAGTTTTTTACTTGTATCATTTATCTAAAAAAATAAAATTTTATTGTGAACATCAAACATCAAAAAAGCTGAATAAATATTCAAAACTAAGTTGACTGATCTCGTGGCTTATTGGGTAGTAACTCTGCCTGCGAAGCCGAAAGTCGTGGGTTCGATTCCCACCCAGTGCAAATATTTGTGTGATGAATTCAAATATTTACATTGTGTCTGGGTGTTTCTATGTATAATGAGTATGTATTTACAACTACATAAGTATTATATCAGCTATCTGGCCGCCATATTGCAAGTTTTGCTTAGTTTGGGGTCAGATGGTGTATGATGGTGGTGAATTGTCCACCAACTTAATAATAAGTAACATAACTTTCGGCACGTTTATTTTAACAGTGCTCGCAACCCGCCACTAACAATTGTCCCTACCACGGGTATTTGGTCTCTACCCACTGCAATTGTTCCCGTAACGATGGTAGCATTGCACTCCTGAATGACGATAGCTAGAGCCTTTGTAGTAATTATTTGTCAGTGAGAGAGTCACCACACATCTTCATTCAGCGAGCTACTCTTTCACTAAGTTTCTCATCTCTACGCCCCAACTTCCCATTGTATCTACAGCGACGGGAATAAACTGATAAAGCTCCTAGTAGAGGTCTACTAGGTCTACTAGGAGTAGTAGAGGTCTACTAGGAGGTTTATCAGTTTATTCCCGTGGTTCCCGTTATTCCGACATAGCCAGGTGGCTATTATTATCATTGCATAAATTCAGACCAGTAGAAACTTGCTAGACATATTGCATGGCTCTAGAAGAAGAGGCCTGTTTGTATGGGTCAACTTTTAAAATGTTTTGTATCATCTTATCTTACCTGCAAACAGCAGTGAAGATTTATGTATTTGTACCAGCACGTCGCCCTGCTCTGCTGCGACCTCTCGCGCGCGGAGACACCGCCGACCACGCTCTCGTTGCTAAAAAATTACAACACTATGGCATTCACGGCCCCGCGGCGACTTTGCTAACGGCGTTCATATCGAGTAGAACCAAGATCGTGGTCGGTGACAGGGGCAAGGTGTCATCCTCCGAGTTGGAGAACGAGATGGGCGTTCCGCAGGGGTCGTGTCTATCTAACACTCTGTTCAGCCTTCTCCTCAACGACCTGCCCAGGGTCATCGACGGTGCGGAGGTTTACATGTACGCCGACGACGTCGCCGCGGTGATCACCGCGCCGACCGCCGGTCAGCTGCAAAATGAGTTGAAAACGGTGACCAGAAGGCTCAACTGGTGGTTCGGTGTGAATGGGTTGGCTCTGAACAACGAGAAGACCTGCTTTATGACATTCAGCCTTAACGGAAGGCCGGCTAGCAGGTGCTCTGTGACAGTCGGCGATACCCCACTCCAACAGGTCAATAGTACGAAATTACTGGGCTTCCACATAGACAGCGCGCTCACGTGGGAGACGCACATCGGCGAGGTGTGCGGAAAGCTAAGCCGCTCGTGCTTTGCGCTTCGACGGCTCGCGGCCACCGCCACCCGCGACGTCGTGCGCTCCTGCTATTTCGCGACCGTCCACAGTAACATTACGTATGGACTGGAGCTGTGGGGTCGAGCCGCAGATTTTTGTAGGCTGTTTGTCGTTCAGAAACAGGCATTGCGTGCTTTATTTGGAGTCTCCGATAGGGTCTCTTGTGTGGAGTTCTTCAGAGAACTTCGAATTCTGCCGCTCCCGTGTGAACTCATTTACCAGCTGGCCTTATTTACGCACACTAACTCTCACCTTTTTCAAAAGAGAGGTTCACATCAGACGAGGTATTTGCGGAGCAACAAAAGGCAAAACCAACTTGTAACGCCGAAGCACAGGCTCACGAAGTCAGAGAAGTCGGTTTACGTGCTGGGCCCCGCCATTCACAACCGACTACCCGTAGACGTCCGTGGTGCTCCTTCCGCCGCGGCGTTTAAAGCCAAATTAAGAAATTGGCTATCAGATTCATAGTTCTACAACTTTGAAATGTATATTAAATTACAAAAAAAATATGAATGACATTAACTGATATTATTTTTTTACACAAAGAATTATATAATGTTAATCGAAATATCTAAGCAATTAGATTAATCATATTTTGTATTATTATTTTTTAAATGACATGTAACTTTGGAGTTATTAATAAATATATTGTATTGTATTGTATTGTACCTCTATTGATGCATACAAAAACTGGATTTTATTACCTGCATCTTCTATGACAGCTGTTTGCATATAAGTTGAACGAGTATAAATATAATAAGGTACGGGTATTTAAGTCAAATCCCAACACTCCCCTTGATTCGACTTTATTTCAAGGTTCTAAGTTCTAGCCCAAGTAACAATTTAACGTCGTATAAAGGTTAAGTAAACGTTATCTGAATACCATACATCGCTGTAATAAAGTCATACTAACGTTATAATAACGTTTACTAAACGCGAAAATGGCCCCAGTTATACGACCTAAATGGTCGTATAATGGTCATACAGAAAGCTCGAGCCTACTTCGTTAACGTCATTCAACAGTCGTACAAATGTTTTGTGATAACCACTTTCGTCGCGCAGTAGTCGCATCCTAACTTTACAACGACTCGTTTGTTGTATTGTAGCCGTACAGGTGTTATTGAATGACTAAAACGTTTTGTTTGAGTCAAGTAACAACACCTGTACGACTTATTCATATTAATATATGTTCGTCGCAACGTGTTTGTGGTTCGAAGATTTATTTTAGTGTAAAATAAAAACATACTACAAGGAAATACTAAGGTGAGTGTTATTTAATTTTCATATCTTGCTTACTTTATCTGTCTCTCATGCTATTTAGTTTAACTGGGAACTGAAGTTTTATGATAATATACCTATGTGAATACTATTCAGATTTTCATGCCCCTCGTAATTTTGTGTTATAATCATATTTTCATTACCAAAAATAGGTTTATTTTTTTCTAAAAATGTCTGACTGTTGCTTTTGTCGCAAACTTACCTCTGTACGACCTGATGATGATGATGATGGTCGCTATGACAGGAAAAATTCATCAAACTTCCGTAAATATGGCCGTCTAATCATTATAAAGTAAAAAAAACATGACTTAAATGCGACTGCAAGTTTGATTAAAGTCAGGACAGGACTTCAAACGGACATCATGTAATATAAAGGTTATATTTATTTTGAGTCGTCAATAAACAACCCAGTCATTTAAGAGTATTTAATTGACCGCTGTAAAACAAGGTACTGATTGTTATATAAACGGCACTATGAAAACGTCGATATAACATCCACGTTATATAAATGTCGTATAAAGGTTTTCCAAAAAACATAATTTGGTGTGTTCAAAACGTTTATTGGACTATAACGTTTGTATGACTATTGCGTTGTCGTACAAACGTTTTAGCTAAGACTGTTATATAACGTCGTATCGTTTAGTCTCCCCAACGTTGCTAATACCAGTTTACTATGACATATTCGTCGCACGACTAATTAGTTGCATTAAATACATCTATAGGACCTGGTAGTCATCTCATTACCATTGTAAGACTGCTATCCAACTTTAGGTCGTACAAGTCAAGACTTATACGACGTATTTGTTTGTTGGGAGTTCTAGTTAAATACATCTGGTCTCAAACCATCAGACCTACAGGACGCTCCAGCATACAGGGAATATTGGTCTAAGTACAAGTAGACATATTCTGAAAAGTAAAGTGAGTTGAGAAAATTTTGAGGGTAAGAAAAAAAGTAAGGCCCATCCGACAATGTGGTGTATTAAGTTTACTCGGAAGGAATGAAATTTGTCTGAAACAAGCGCGGTGTTTGAATGTGAAGCAATACCAGCGCATACGTAATATGATAGAGGAACTCGTGAGCGGTGAATCAATCCGTTCATTATGAATTTTCCGTCAATTTGATTTTTTGTCTCAGGCTTATTTGTTAATGTTTCAATTGACTCGACAATAATTTGCAAATTTTTAGATGCTAAAATATCAAACATTCCTTTGTATAAATAAATTTATTAAAATCTACAAGATATAGCCAAGAAAGGACAGCTCTTGACAGATCTATTTATGCTATAGTAAAATAATAATTTCTATTATATACACAACACCAAAGTACAATGATAGTATGAAGAGGTCCACGCTTATCATCAAACTCGAGGCTTGGTCGAGTCCGAAAATCAAAGATCCGATGAACAACAAACTTTACTTCGGGATGTCGGAATTATGATAACGCTACTAAAGTTGAGTTGGGCTGGACATGTCGTTACACTACACCGTACTGTAAGCACCTGGAAATCAGCCTTTCTAAAATGCTGACGCGTCGATGGTTTTGCTACGACACTGGAGACAAATTTAGGGATCTCAGCCGAATGGAAGAAAAGTCCCGCAACTTTTTCACCATACTACGGGCAAAAAACCCAAGGGGGGTTTTAGTCGGACAACAACGTGACAACACTAAGTGGTGCGGTGGATGATGCTTAAATGTTTTTCCTACAGAAAAGACAAGGCACCACCACAAACTAAATATGGTAAGTGGTGGAGTAGAGGAATTTGGATGGATATTCATGTCAGTTCACATCACTGACATGTTTAATGTCTGTGTTACTGGAACTACAAATTATACAGAGAATGAATAGTATAAAATTAGTGCTAAAACAGAATTCAAAGTTGCAACTGCTCAGCCTTAACGCCAATACGTATGACTTCTATTTTATTTGTTTATCATCTACTAGATTGTTTGTATGTTGCCAAATGCTTTTATTTGAATGTAATTATCTTAGATAGCAAGCTAAAAAAACAATTATGACATTAAAAATATATAACGGAACAAAGCAAAATGAAGGAAAATTAAAAGTAGCCGGCGGGTTCTCAGGCGAGCCCAACGACCATTACCATGCTTAAACTAATTTATAACAAACTTTTACTGCCGCCAGAACTTGCCCCTATCTCCTCCGCCACCTAGTGCAACGTGACTCGGAGACAGATCTTGACAGAGGCAGAACGGTATGAAGAATCAGTGGGTCACTCTCGAGTAACGCACAAGGATACTCGTATGTAAAAGCAAGATGGCTCCAGGTTCAAGGTCCAGATAGGACAACAAGTCATGGTCATGCATATTTTGATGTTCATTATCATTCCCTTGCTTGTGATTATTAAGAACATTCATTATATACTTGCTACATGCAATCGAGTTTTCTCTCACAAGGAGACAGTCAAGGTCATAATCTGCGTCAGACAAATGCAGCTGAGTGGCAACAACATGTTGATTCTATCATTTATTCACCGTTTAAGTGCTGATGGGTGATGGTTAACCATCGCCAGTGGTTATAAACTTGTAAAAATACTCAAACTTGTAAACAGGAGTCAAACCAATGACCTCACTATTTTAACTGTGTTAAAAAGGACGTTTTCACCACTAGGGTTAAGACTAAAGTAGATAGAAGACTAAGGATGAGCTACTTTGGTTCTATTATGTCTGCATGTTGTAATTTAAATATTTTTTGTTGTATGCAAATAAGTAAGATAATCATGCTTACGTTTGAGTTGAATAATTCACCTCAACCATGCAGTTAAATAAGCAGTAGGTAATATGCTCAATGCTCATCTAGAAGATATCCATTTATTTATAGTTCCAAAAAATAATGCAATGTGTTAAAATATGCTTTAATTGGGTAATATCATTTAAAGTAACAAAAGTAACCGACATAGTTCAAAGAGTAAGCAAGGCAAAATGGCATTGGGCAGGTCTCATCGCTCGCAGAACCGATAACCAATGGGGAAGAATAAATAAAGGTCTCGAGTGGCGACCACGAACCGGAAGACGCAGTGTTGGACGGCCTCCCACTAGATGGACAGATGACCTCACAAAGGTCGCTGGAAACCGCTGGTTCCAGGATGCGCAGGGCCGTTCGTTGTGGAAATTTAAGGGGGAGAGCTATGTTCAACGGTGGTAGTCTTTCGGCTGATGATGATTGATCAATGGTGATGATTTGTATGTATAATATAATTTTCTCCAAATAAAAATCAACCTCAGTTTAAATTTAAACTGGACAAAATTCCATATTTTTTCTGAAATAAATTAAAACACCGTTCCAATAAGACAGCTAAGTAGTATTAATATATCATAGAGGTTAGCAAATTGCAATTACTTGGTATTTCATTAATACAGCTTCATCGATTTCGACAGATTTTGTAAGAGACTATCATTGAAGTATTTCCTACTGATGAAAAAAAATTAGCAGTCATAGGGACTGCCGACAGAAGTGAAAACTTATAACTCAGAATGTGATAGCTCATTTTGAAACGCGGGTGAAACCGGAGGGCGTCGCCAATGGCTATGGTCGCGACTTTAGCCGAAGATCTCTTATCATTCAGTACTCATTCATTTTATTGTTAACATGATGATACATTTATTAAGCTTATTTAAACAAACAGTATGCAGCGTTATTCCCAAACGTGATACTAGAATTTTATTCACAGCTCACGAAAAATCTGTCTGTGGCGCACCAAAAGGAGTTTCCACTTCAAATAAGTCATCAGAATTGGTACACAATTGGCAGAGCTCTTGAGTAATGTAATATAATTATGTACATGTAAAATGTAAACAAAGATGCAACCAAGTAAGGATATCTTCCTTTTCTGTAGTTGGATAAAATTTCATTTAAAGCCATTCTTGGTTCGTTTCTATCGACGAGGTGTTCCATCCCGAAATAACTGTGAAAGTTGAGTTTCGTTCATTAGACGTAAGTCCTCATTGTGCGCTGGCCAAACGCCAAATGTGCAGCAAACTTGTGCACTTACAGCCGGGTGACCTCGATCGGGCTCCAACGACCTTCCTTGAGGACACCATAGACCTTGATTTAGGTCAGGAGTATATTTATCACTATACCATTTCAGTTACGTTACAGGGCATAGAGATATCTTATATTATTTTTGAGCGACGAGCGTAGACCAGTGCCAGATAATGATTTAGATTTTTCATTCGTTAATGACTGCGCGTCACAGAAGTGTTATGGTCAGGAATCTTGCTTACCACCAGACACAAACATGACCTGATCGTCTCGTCAATCTATGCTATAAAAAATACTACCAGAAACCCGTGGTTTTATCCACAAAGATCCCATTCCTGGAATTCTACTGTTATGGAAGTTAGCCTATGTGCCAGACTGTTTTTTTTCCAAATCTACACCTGACTTGTTTGCAACAAATATATAAAATCAAACAAGGATTCTAAACAGCCGTCAACCATTGAGCATGAAGGGTTCAAGTAGAGTCTCCGTGAATTAGAGTGGAACTCCCTGCAGCCAGGTAGAGCGACAATCTGCGAAAGCGGGAGGCTGACATTGAATTTGAACTGCAAAAGACCGTACCCATACGATCTTTTCGTTCGGGTTTTAGGTTCTTTAGGATTAGCGTTCGTTAAGAAGTTTGAACATAAAAAAGAGCATGATTGAATGCGTTCATGTAGTATACTGGAAGTCTTACCATAAGTACTACCTCACCTTCCTAAATCTTGAATTATGATGACTAGCGCTTGGGCAATTCAGGTGCAACCTCATTTTAGGTTACCACTGACAAACTCGGAAATACACCTGGACTTTCCAAAGGTACTCTTTATAAATCATTCGTTTCGTAGTCCGCTGAGTTATTTTAAAAATACTCTACGTCCCCAGATACGATGCTCTGAAACACGTAAATCCGACTTATTATTTGCATGTTGCAGTATGAAAGTGTCTGTGCGGGCTCACTGATTGTAGTTTTTCCATGCAAGTAAGTTTTAGTTGTTTGAATATAAGTAAAAAAAATAATGCATCATCCTGACACAGTGTGGGTTGGTGGATGATAGATGACACCGTAGGGTTCTAGGTTCATGTCGATTTCCTCGCGATATTTTCTTTCGTGACTTCAAAAAGACAGTGGTGCGCGTGAGATTTGAACCCTGGCTCCGTTGTCCCGACTAGACCAACCATAATTTTAGGGCATACCCCGAGCAAATGACCTTTAGTATTTCTTACCTCATCGCACACCGCATGAAAGAGCAAGAGATAAACAGTAGGATTTCTCGCTGTTTTACGCAAAAAATTTGGAATAAACTCTTTATAAAAACAGATTTTGGTCTTTGGAAAAAAATATTTCTACCAAAATGTTTGTAATGGAATTGCCTATACGTTGGTGTAATTACAAAAGCCAGAAAACTGTAGAAATTTAATGTAGTTTTAACCAGTTGAATTTTGTTTTGGCTAATGAGTAGAAAGCTTTGAAAACTGGACAAAAACTCGTTTTGCTGGGGACGCGCCTTAATAAGTTGGACCAGACTGATCACTTTGCGGTCGTGAATTATCAGAGAATTAATAAAAAATCATATCAGCTATTTTATAAATTCAATTTTAATCTAGAACATTCCTGACACAGTCAGAATATGCTAACAATAATACAAGATCCAATTTTAAGTGAACACGGGATAGTTGGTGTATTAAATAACAATGTCAGTTTAATCCGCTAACTAAGCCTTAAATCATCGAGCTGACATGAGGAATTAATTATTCGTAGCCGCGGGGGCCGCGGGGCGGGCGGGGGAGCGGAGTACAACACTATACAGAAATATAACCATAAAAATACTGAGCAAATTTCTACGAAATGGAATCAGAACCAAGTAAGTATATAAACATAATACACAATCACATGAATATTTTATTATGTGTTTTTTCCAAGTGGTTGTATAAAACAAAAAAGATAGTACATAGGTAATTTTGTAGTAGTAGGATTTTTGCAGAGTCCACCTGGGAAGTCTCACACTTTGTCCAGTTATTCTACTGCCAAGCAGTAATGTGCAAAATAACTGAGTTCCGGTAAAGGACAATGTTCCTAGAGAAATTACAGGAAATGGAGATAAACCAACTTTTTTTATACCTTTGGGCGATGACCGCAGTGCAGTTCTAGGTAATGATTTGAAGTCTTCATATCTTACTAGATGCGCGATGTTGTGCTTGTGTGGGCAGAAGTGTTGCTTATCATCAGGTTCGTGTCCTGCTGAAGGGTGTGCTGCTTCCTGCGCAAAGTCCTACCACTACACTACTTTTAGTTACGAGACCTAGGGCTGGACCTACTGGCGTCAGTTGACCCCTGCATCAGTGGTAAGCATAGCAACTAAAAAATGTTAAATTACTTAGTTTAACAACCTGTACTAGGTACTAAAGTACCATCGAAGGCCAACAGGTTTGTAAACGCTTGAACTATATCTCTACAGTATGTTCTATTGTATAATGCAGGGTAGTACTCAGGCTGCAAGTCGCTGCGGTGGGCCCAGGGTCGGACTCGAGGGGCCTCTGAAAGGTCACGGCCGCGGCGGTCGGAAACAACAATTAAGTAAATAGATACATTCGGATTTGGCGCTTCGTTTAATAATATAATACTACACCTTAAAAGGTTTGTGGTGGACCAATGGGTCATACAACAGACACGAAAAGTGGTGATACAGAAAGTGTTTTATTATTAATATATACATACATAATTACACGCATAACAATAAGTTTTTGTTTAAATTAAATTAGTAAAAAGTATTTACATACTTATTATACTATAATGTGCAGTGTGGTGTCTTTGCAGCGTCCACCCTGGGGTAGTACCACAGCTTCGGCGGTTATTCTATTGCCAAGCAGTAATGTGCATATATCACTGGTTTCTGGTTTCCTACGAAGCTATCAACAAACACTAATGAAAGCTTGTTCCAGCTTGGCTTTCCGTACCGTAAGTCATGACGGGTATGATCCGTTAAATGTATTATCTCTGCTTACCTTTTAATACACTGTGGGAACGGTGACGAAAGATACGAAAAGATTCGACAAATTTTATTGTTCTTAGAATCGAACAGTAAGACGTCTTTGTGATTTTAAGTTAAAAGTTATGATGGTTATGACCTTAATGTACCTATAGTGTTAGGGACCCACGTTCCGGCCCCACGATGTTCGATTCATACATTCATTTTCACTTTAAATACTGAAAGTGATTCTTGCTGAAGCTCCTTAGAAAACCTCCGGAGGAAGCGATTCCAAGAACATTTAACAAAAACCGCTTAGTACGAGTATTTACATAAATAAAATTCCCTGTAATTTCCTCGCGAATACCGTGACCCTAAGACACGGATCCCTTTGCGTCAATTTCATCTCAAGCGACAAAGGTCACCTTTGGCATTTAGGTGAGACTGGAGATTTAAAGGCCAAAGGGTCCCCAAATTGCAGACTCCAACCAACATAGTTCACTCAAAGTTCTGATTTCAAATTAAAACAAGTTGGCTAAGTTATTCTGGTTATGAAATTGGAATTAAAGTTATGTCAAGCTGTGGTTTCAAGTTTGCTGCGAGCCCCGGGTCTGACGGCGAGCATCTGACCGTCGTGATCTGTTAATGTTGTATTAATAATGTAAGTGGTATTTATTCATGAAACTTTGGTCATTTGTTTTCATTTAGATGTATTGTACTGTGTTATTTGCTTTATGCACAAGAAGATGAATTTTATGCATTTCTGAACGAAGGAGCAATGCTGTGATATGCAGTGATTTAGAATCTTCATAGCTGCGTGTCTTTGTAATGTAATGGGCAGGCGCATTGCTTGCCATCAGGCGTATATCTTGCTCCTATCACCACTTTATACATAAAAAAATACGAATACAAACAATAAAGTAAAAAACTAAAGATTTCACTATACAATGATTTTATCACAATAGTGTAAAATTATTTACAACTAGATGTCCGCCCCGGCGTTGCCCGTGCTACATTATATAGTACTTATCAGGATCCCGTACATATACAACGGTGAAAGAATGACTGAAATCGGTTCAGTCATTCCTGAGAATATCGCTTTCAAACAAAACACCTCTTCAGCTACCTGCTACGCCACCTGTCGGAAATTGGTTGTACCAATACAGATTTAGAAAAAAAAATAGATTAGCAAAGGTTTTATATTCAAGAGGTATGTAATCTGTGATATTCAATGACGCAATCTTAGACACATGCTGTCATGTGTCATGTCAAAGCACGAAACGTTCGAAAACTCTCAAAATGGAATATTTTTTCCCGATTTTGTTACATTCTTGATTCATGCTCCGCTTCTATTAATAGTAGCGTTATTTTCTATAGCCTATAGCCTTCCTCGATAAATGGACTATCCAACAGAAAAATAATCTTTCAATCCGGACCAGTACTTCCCGAGATCCTAGCGTTCAAACAAACAAACTCTTCAGCTTTATAATATTAGTATAGATATAGATTCCGTCCTAGCTTTACCATTCCTTTCTAAGAACCCACTAAAACTGTGAAAATTTTGGTCGATAAGCTTTTTACTTTGTTTTCAAATCACCGACATTGGGAGCCGACTTAACTATTTCAGAAAGACTTATACACTATACAATATTATTTAATTGGTGGAAAATATTTGTACTAAATGAAATATCTATTGTAATTCCAACTCCATGAACTTATATCCTCAGGGAATTTTAATTAGAAGATCCGTAATGCCGAAACGGGAAATAATTAACGAAATTTTACATTACCTACATGTATTTCAGTGAATATTGAACAGAAACGGCAATGTTTCAAGTTTATATAATACAATTAATGACTATCAGGTGATTTAGCGTAATATATCTCAATACTAACATGTGTGTTATATTCTGAAATGTTATCTATACTAATATTATAAAGAGGAAAGATTTGTATTTTTGTATTTTTGTATGGCACGAATAAACTCAAAAACTACTGGACCGATTTCAAAAAATCTTTTGGCAATAGAAAGCTACATTATCACTGAGTAACATAGGCTATGTTTATCAAGAAAAAAAAATGAGATATCTACGTAAATTTTTACTAAAACCAACGCAAGGTATAAAAAACAGTCGTAAAATGGCTTTCATCGCATACGCTGCGGAAAGTACTAATGATAGACCAAAACAATGTTCTACAATATTATAGAGCGTATTAAAATCTACAAAAAACCTCGCGAGACCATATGTCTAACTTCAGTAATTACCTCGCAATAACTACTTTTTTACATTTGAAAAGTAAATAAAAATGCCTATCAAATTCAGACCATGTTATCAACACATTTGTATTAATTCTTATCCAAATAAATTATTTCTTATTCAAGACTCTTTTAATACCTATTGATTACTTTTTGAATTATTAAAGTCGGACATTCCATTCAAAATATTTAACGAAATTAAAAATATCAATCCTATCAAAATGCGAGCCGCGCGGCGCAACACCGATAGAGGGACACCGAGGCACGGGGAGAGGTGTTCGCAGCTATGAAATAGTGGTAAGTACGAGTAGCCGCGCGCGCGTCTACTAATTCGCGTCATCGCCTCGCTACGTAGGTAGTGGACGCAAATGATATTAAATATTAAACATTTTTTCGTAACACTTTTTTATGTTCCTATCAAAATGTTCTTTTCAGAACTACTTTTGTATAAGTTTATTCTACCTTTACTGTTATTGTTCAAGTTTTCTCGCACTTTCTACACAGTATTACATTAAATTTATTCCATTTCGGTTTCCTCACGATGTTTTCTTTTACCGTTTTAAATTGGAGGCATTACGGACATGCCTTTGAAAAAATAGTGATGCGCGTGTAATTTGAGTTGGGGGATAGGATACGATATAGGTCATCCCCAAAGGTCCCCTTTATTCTACCTACTAAAGTAATAAAACGGAGCATTAAGGACTACGATGATGAGACGATCAGAAATCTAGCTGTGTCAATAGATTCAATAAGCAGCCCACTAAATATTCCTACTACTGGGACTCAGGGCCCTCTTCTCGCAAGGAGAGAGTCAAGTCCATAATCCACCACGCTGGCCCAGTGCGGGTTGGTGGATGACACATGACCTCAAAAGATTCTAAGTACATGGCGATTTCTTCACGATGTTTTTCTTCACCGTTTTAAGTTAGCGGTATTACGCATATTACTCCGAAAAGACAGTGGTGCCTGGTGCACGTGGATTTAAAACCGGGGCTCCAGATCGGCCGCCGCCGTTCTCCCGACTAGACCAGCCGTAACTATTTAGTACGTATTTAGAACTAATAGACTTTAGTACCTACATAAAACATTGCACAACCATAAACTACGTCGTAGGTGGCATTAGCAGATTTTTAACACTAAATTGCAACAATTAAATATTTACTGATTTAATTTTTGATTTGATGCGTAAAAGTAAAAGGGGAATAACAACGACGCCAGACACGCCTAAAGTTTTTAGGACTAATGATAATATACCATAACAACTAACGCATAACAGTTTTCGCATAATTTTTGCTACCATAAACATAACTTAGCATAATGTTTAAAGGCACATATTGAGAGAAGCATAACAATACCTAAACATAACAATTGGTCCTATTATGGTCTATCACTGAGGTACGACTTAGGTAATACTTATTTTCCATAATACCCGTGCGAAGCCGGGGCGGGCTGCTAGTTAGTACATATTTCTGTTTTGTACTGCGCTCACTATTTGGATTTACAACGTTAACCCTCAAATCATGAATTCAAATGAGTATTTTTAATCCCGACAAAATAAAGGGGTGTTATAAGTTTGACATCGATGTCTGTCTGTCTGTCTGTGTGTGTGTCTGTCTGTGGTACCGTAGAGCTTAAACGGATGGGCTGATTTCGATGCGGTTTTTTTTATTTGAAAGTTTATATCCCTGCGGATGTTCTTAGCTATGTTTGGTTAATATCGATTTAAGATGGCTGCCTCCACAAAATGGCGGACAAAATATTTCTTCCCAACCTACCTCAATATGGGTATCAATTGAAAGGGCTTGACTAGTATAATACTATACATAATAAAAAAATCAAATCCAAGATGGCCACCCCCACAAAATGGCGAATTATATTTTTTTTTTCATTACTACCCCAATATGGGTTTTAAACGGAAGGGCTTGACTAGTGGAATACATTGCCCTATGACAAATTTCAAATCCAAGATGGCGGCTACCACGAAATGGCGAAATACATTATTTTTTTCACAACTCCCTTAATATGGATATCAAATGAAAGGGCTTGACTAGTAGAATATTGTACACATAACAAATCCGAGGTAGTCGGGGGTTAATCAAAATTTTTTTTTCTATTCTTGTACACTAAAAAGTGTAAAATAAACTATTTTCGTACAAAAAATTGAACCCACTTCAAAACCACAAATAGGCACTCAAAAGCGATATCATTATTATAGCGCTACTCACTCATCTATTTAAAGTGTGGCCGGTGCTAGTCAGGTCAAAAAGTTAGTAGATTGATCCTATGTAGGCACATGGTAAGTAGACATAGGTAAGTAGTATCTATCCACTACCTGTTAGATTTGGCTGGCACGGACTTCAAAGGGATGAGTAAGTAGCGCTTATAATAATGATTTCAGTTTATTTTTCGCTTTTGAATGCCTATTTGTGGTTTTGAAGTCGGTTTAATTTTTTGTACGAAAATAGTTTACGATATTAGTATTATCTGATTTATTTTATTTCGCGCTAAAGTTAATTAGCGCGTACAAACATAAAAACGGTTTAGTTTTATAATATAAGTATAAAAATATTGGAGGTCCTGAATAAGCCCCTGTCAGCAGTTATCACCCGCCAGGTATACCGCCAATCCCATCATTCCGCGCGATCGGCCGCGAGGGCCCGTCGTTGGAGCAAGTCGCTCGCGTCTGTCAACTGCGCGATATTGCGGCTTAGGATAAGAACTCATGGAGAGAATTTCACCCGCACCCACCACGGTTGCAGGCCCGCAGTTTTTGTAGAATGCAGATATTTATATTTTGAAACCCCAAGCACAACTCACGACGCGTTTTATGCGCGTGGCGTGCGCGGCTCCCGCTGTACTGGCGGGCAGCTAGTAGAAACGCGCGGACCGTGGGCGCCCGCAATAATAAACAACCATGAAAATAAGCGGTCCCGTGAGTTTTTAAATAAAACGGCAGTTCTGCAACCGCGGCGGGCGCGGGTGAGAATCGCTCTGTGAGTTCTTGCCTTACGTCTCCTCACGGGATCTGTTGCAGACAAGTCTTGTGACGAAAACATTGTACCATTTTTGAAGTGAGCACTTTTAAGTAGGAGACAATCTTATGCGTTTGCTTTACCGGTGAGATGTAGAGACGTAGCGTTGTAGCAGCGTAGCATCTTACGTTTATAGGCGATAGTTAGTGTGTATGTTTTAAAGTAGAAAAAGTGTAAGTCTACAAGTAAGAGACTCCGCGGGGTTTTACCTTTTCCCTTTGCGGCGGGAATGCGAACACACTGTTGCATTTTTCTACGAACCCGGTTATCCTTTACCCGTCTCCAGGTTTCCCTCTGACGCACGCTTTCATCAGCAGCGCACGTACACCCAAGGCACACCATGATCACTTCTGGGACCAAGGAGTAAGTGGACGCTAGTCGCTTCGGCGTTTGGGCACTCTTGATCCCAGCGACGGATCAGATCTGTATTTCTCCCGCCTACCACCTTTCTGCAGAGAACAGAAAATGCAGTGTATCCCAATACCAGCACTCTTCTTCTCCTGCAGCCACACTGCACAAGAACCCAAGGTTCCTTAGGTTCTTGGGTTTCTCTTCGCTTTACCGTGAGTGACCACAGCTACTGAGCCTCCCCCAAGCCACTTCCACAATGTTGGATCCCATCGTGGGGCAGCGCATATTGCTTGAATTAACACATACTCGTAGCCTGTATTATTCCTTAATTTCGTTTATTTCTTTCAAGGAGAAGGCGGAGTGTAGAAGTACTTGGAAGGAACTCCACCGACAAGAGCGTCGCTCTTAAATTTTGAATACAAGAATATCACATTCAATGAATTATTCGTTCACGTGAATCGTATTTAAGGTAAATTACCTTGTAAAACTGTTAATCGGGTTACACCGCTCCCCGCTACCGCTATTGGGGCCCCGCTCCGCTAGGTTTTCTATAAGTAAGTGGTCCCTCTATATCCTTTCGTCAGGTCTGGTCTGGCTCAAGCCAAGTTTTTTCCACAAATAAGCACGTGACTGTTCCCAACCATTCGGAATCAAAGTTCCCGTCTCGCCCGTATCATGCAAATGGCAAGCAAGCGGTCCGCAGACCTCCATCCATCCTTCGTCTTGGGAAATAAAACAAACAAGTCCCAACTCCGAGGAAGAGGTTCCCCTCCAAGTGCCACCGAACTCCGATATTATTCAAAATCCATTCGAAATTTGTCACTAATCTAACTTTTAATGGGAGACATTGTACCCTCGTCACAGACCCGAGTCGATATTGTTTTGGCCAAATGTCGATTTCTGGGCCTATTTTGTTTGGGGTTAAAGTTTGGGGCTTTTGATTTTGAGGTTTGTATGACGTGAATCAAATTCTGTAATTGGAAACTTTGTTGAATTTTGCTGACAATAAGTTGTTGTGTTGCGTTCCAGTAAAGTTTGGGAACTTTGCGAAATTATTTCCTACAACCTTATATTATTAACCTTCCTCTAATTGTCATATTTCAGTATTTGGAGTATGTTGGGGAGTTTTATTAGTAGTATGTATTTGGTCACAGAGATGTATTCATTTAAAAGTAAGATTCTTTAAAGATATTTACCATAGTTTTGTAGTAAATAAAAGACAGAAAAGGGGATACTTTGATGGATCTACCCATGATTAGAATAATACACGTGAATATAGTACATGAAATAGATTCAAAATATTACCGGAGACTCGCCTGTCTAAAACATTTATCAACTCCATGTCTGGTGTAGGCAGAGCATTTCTGTGAATAGAATATTCCAGAGTGTAGAGTGAATCCGTTTATTTTAGGTAAACGTATTTTATCACACATAAGGTCCCTTTTTATATTGAATGGACTTACAATCCAATACAGAAACACTTTTTTAAATACCACAAAAACATTACAAATGTCATTGATTGAACTTATGATTAAAATGTTTTTTGCGATCTTACATTCAGGGATAAGGTCTTAGGTATAATACGCCTGCCCAGAAAATACCTATTCATTCTTCGTTAAAAGATTCGCAAATAATAAAAAAAAAAAAAAAAAAAAAAACCAACTATTCTACTGCCACGAAGTGTGTAAACATCATTGTGTTCCGGTTTGAAGAGCAACGTTATTAGAAGAATTAAAAGGCATAGAAATAAATGATCATAATAAATCTTTGGGTAGCGAACGCTCTGCAGTGCTACGAGTAACAAGAGTTGGACTTCCCATATTCCAATATCTGAGCAACACGGTGATACAATGGGCAGCTATGCTTACCATCATGCACGTGTCCTGCTCGTCTCGTTATTTCACTATAGAAGAAAAAAAACTTTGTCGTTTAACATCAGACGAAGCGATCAAGTGAAAGCTAATACTTTAGTAAAACAATCAAACAACTTAAACTTTACTAACTAGGCACAAAGGCAATGAATCCACACAATTTGTCAAGAAACTTTTGTACTTACAAAATGTGAGTTTCACTCGACAGGGCTAATATCTTCACCACAACCTGCAGTCGCGTGACTTCAACCACAAACGAAACCTATACGAGTAATTATTTTGACAAGCAAAAGGAGGGACAAGGACTTAGAACTCTGTCGCTATCAAAATAGTAACAGTCCTTTGAAGATGTTTCAAGAAACTACAGAAGTTTTTTTGTTGTGAAGTGGTACTAAGCTGTTGGCATGTTCAAGCGGTTTTGCTGTCGCGAAGTTTTACCGGTAAATGGTGTACAACAAAAATATTGCACTACCTGGTACAGTCGCGAGGAACGATTTTAAATAGAGTTTAAGAACTTTTCTCATAACGTTTTACCTCGTAAGAAGAGAGTAAAAGCAAAAGTTCACCATTCTTTGCAAGTACGGGTATAAGGATGACGTATGTCTTCGAAATATGCCGGTTTCCTCACGATGTATTCCTTCACCGTGAAAGCCTAGAGTAAAATATGAATTTCGGAGAGTACGCAATTGACCTGTATAATCTAATATTGTTGTAATGCTAGGACTCTTTGCACAGTCAGCATAGGGGAGTACGACATTTTTGCCAGTTATTCTATCACCAAGCAGTAGGTAATACAAATACATCACTGTGTTCCGTTTTGAAGGGTAATGTTCCCAGTGAAATTACAAGACACAAAGATCAAACATCCTATATATCTGGGTGATGAGCTCAGTGCAGTGCTTGGTACTTTTTCAATTTCAATTCAAATTCAATTCATGTTCAATCAATTGCGTGTCACTGTAATGTTATCGGCAGGGAAGACGCTTACTATCAGGTACATGTCCTAGACGTCTCGTCACTCTAAACTACGTAAAGAATAAGTTTGTAATATCTAATTTGTTGCTTATCGTATTATTGTCATTGTAACAATAAAATATTCTCCATTCCAAATCAATACCCACTCTGCTCGGCATCAATACAAGGATTTACAGCTTTGGCTCTGGATTCTCCTATTCAAGGTCTTTCTAAAAGCACTCAATAAAACAGCGAGTTCTTCGATAGAATAGCAAAAGCATTGAATTATATAGCTAGATGTGATCCGCGGATTTGCTTTTAATCTTAAAAATAATGGACTATTTTTTTTATACTGCTGAGCGACTAGGTGAGATAAAACCCGTATTTGATGATAAGCAACACGTTTGTTTATAAAGCAACTATTTTAACATGAAAAGTAGAAAAATTGGATTGGTAATTCAAAAATAAAAGCTCCAAAATCTAAATCCTGTAACAGCTCACTCTACAAATATACTAAACATCTTAATTAATAAATTCCTCTCAAAACGGATATAAACTTGTACGATGAGTCTCGACGTAAACAATTTCACCTTCTTATTATATATCCTCACATAACGAAATCAAAATATTTCTCATTTATCCTAAACTACCATTTTTTACACAATAATAGAGTAATAGAGAATATACGTGAGTGTAATGTGCTGCAATGCTTGATAAAAAGATATAGATATTGAAACAAAAAATTCGTAGTTTATTGTGGATTTCTTAAAAGTGTCTACTACGGTTTCATTTGCATCAAAAGTTTGATAGGGCAATAACATGATATAAAAGTTCATTAAACTAGTTTTAGGTGATTTGTTTTTTTTTCTAGATAAACACGCTCCATCGTTGACCGCATCGTCGCTCAACGTTAGATGAAATGGCATTCAAACGTAGACCTATAAAAGTAAACATTAAAATTAGCTCATATAAAGCACAACAGACATCCAAACACTCGTATTTCCTTCCCGCCCGTCTGTACCGCCATGCTCGCACAGGCTACGGAGTCAGCCATCTGTTTTACTACGCATTGTTATTCAAGCCCGGCCGCATAACGGGGGTACGTCATAAATCGGCGGGCGGACGGCCGACAAATCAAAACGTCGCGGATCCATCTCGGATGGATTGCTGACGAGCGCTGCGGGGTGAGGCTAGGGGACCCCATGGCTCCTATTGTCTTTTATTTATGTATAATAGTTTTGGTAGCTGATGTTTATGCAGAGTCTGTTTTCAGACATATGGGGTTATGTCGTAATACGCTTTTAGTTTTGTAATGGTTGTAATTAAGATTTCAGTATATCGTTATCTTTCATAGTTGTTTATTCATATTTCAGTAAGTTGTAGTGGTAGGACTCTTTGCAGAGTCCAACTAGGGAAGTACCACCAAGCTGTTATGTGCAAACATTACTGTATTCCAGTTTGAACGGCAATGTTTCCAGTGACAGGGCATAGAGATAAAAAATCTTAGGTCTCTGGGCACTGAACGCAGTGTAATGCTAGGTAATGATTTGGACTTTTATTGTTCCGATAACTGCGTGTCACTTTGGTGCTATGTGCAGGCATGTTGCATATCATCAGGCATATGTGCAGCTCATCTCGGCACTCTATAGATTACAAAAAATGTATACTCCGGAGTGGTAGGTACTAAAATACCTCAGTAATACCTAGTTATTTTACTTCTAAACAATGTTGCGTAAACACTACATACTATGATCCAGTTTAAGTAACAGTATTTCCGGAGAACTTCCATAGCAAGGAAATGAATCATCTTTATATCTCTGTGTAATGTAGCTAATTATATTTATTTTGACTGAACAAGTGATGCTAGGCGAGAGACTCTCGCTCTCCGTAGCAATCTGCTTACATACTAAAATCTTACAACAAAAATACCGTGACCATACAAAGACAATGCAGTTATAGGCAGTTCAACATTCGTTCGTATTTTGGTGTATTGCCTACAACGTCATGCATGTCTGTCCGTCCGTTGCTCTATCTTAAACAAAAAAGTTAATACAATAATGAACTGCAGTTAACTCGAAACAATATAAAATTCGAAACTCCTTAGAAATTCTTTCCATCCAGTTTTAAATTTGCCATAGTTACTGAAGATTGTCTAACCCCTTACCCTCATACATATGACTGACACAACAATAACCAGGCCCCAAGTACCCGGCGACTCCAGCGGAAACGTTGCCGGTGACAGTACGGTGGCACTCCCTGGCGTCACGGGGCCAGATAATCCCGGGTGGCAAATACCAACTGTCAACTGACTATGGCTTGTTTAAAGGATTCCGAGAAACTCAGTATATTGACATATAATGTCCAAACTCTAAGAACCGAAAGTAGACTTATTGAACTAGAGAACGCTCTAGAAACGATTAGATGGGACATCATAGGGCTAGTAGAAGTCAGAAGAGAAGGTGAAGATATAATAACGAGAAATAAAAACATATTCTACTATACTGGAACCGGAAGTATGTTTGGAGTCGGTTTTCTAGTATCAAAAAAATGGCAGAACAACATTATAGAATTTATTTCATACAGTGAAAGAGTAGCAGTATTAAAATTCCGAATCACAGAAAAGAAATGCCTTGCTATCATTCAAGTACACGCTCCAACGAGCTCACACCCAGATAACGAAGTTGATGAATTTTATAACCTCGTCACTAGAGCGTACAACGATCATCGAAGTACGTGGACAATTATAACAGGTGACTTTAACGCCAAACTCGGAATTTGTACTAATACAAATAGCAGCAGTGTACTTGGTTCACATGGAATAGGAAATCGTAACAAACGTGGTACTCGCCTGATAGACTTTGCTTTTGAGTTAAAACTCTACATAACTAACACATTCTTTTTCAAAAAATCCCACCGACGATGGACATGGCGATCTCCAGATAAAATAACTAAAATGAAATAGATTTTGCCTATCTTCTAATAAACAAATTATATCAAACGTCGAAGTTTTGAATTGATTAAATTCACATCCGATCACAGACCTCTTCGAATATCCCTTTCATTTAAATTCAAAATAATACGCTCACAGACAGTAAAAAATCTTTAAAAGCTAGACAAGTCTATTTTATTAACCAACCAAGAACAGTTTAATTTAGAATTAAGAAACAGCTTTGAAATTCTACATGATATCGAAGCCGAAGATGTTGAAATTCAATACAAAAATATTAGGAAAGCAATTGAAAAGCTAGTCGTAAAATTAAAACAGTTAAAAACAAAGAACAAAAACTGAGTCAGTACACCAAACAACTAATAGAAGAAAGACAAAAGCTCAACTATTACACCGTAGAACATAAATGCAAAGACAGAGCCGTAAAACGAAGCATCCGTAAAGACATCAGACAACATAACGCGACACGAATAGAAACTGCCCTAAATAACAATACTTCTTTGAAAATAGCTAAACAAGGCATTCAGCCTGGCAAATCTTCTATTGTATGTCTTAGAGACAATATGGGAGCAAAACAAGGTGACAAAATAAAATTATCGAGATTTGCACCAAATTTTATGAAAAACTGTATGCTGATAACTTCACATCTGCACCAATCAATAACGAATACTGCTACTCTGAAAACGTAGATCTAATTACTGGTTTCGAAGTGCACAAAGCGCTCCAGAGCCTGAAATATAGCAAATCCCCAGGCCCTGATGATATAACTTCAGATGCTCTCAAAGTGGGAGAGCGAACCCTACTTCCGCACCTAACAAATTTTTTCAACTCCATTTTAAAACTGGCACTATACCTAAACAATTTTGTCATTCTTACATCACTCTAATTCATAAAAAAGGAGATAAATCAAATATAGAAAACTATCGACCGATTAGTTTAATTTCACATCTCTATAAAGCCTTCATTAAAGTCATTGAAAACAGAATAGCACCGAAACTTGACCAGCATCAACCTACAGAACAAGCTGCTTTCCGCAAAGGGTTATCTACCACCGACCATCTACACTCCATTAACCAAATAATAGAAAAACATGCTGAATTTAACTTACCTCTCAACCTGGCTTTCGTCAATTATTCCAAAGCGTTTGACAGTATCACCCACCCCTCTATCTTCCAAGCACTAGAAAATCAAGAAATTGACAAAACAAAACAAAAGTTTTCCGCAAATTGAGACCAGACTGGGAAGAGAAAGGTCTACTCATCGGTGAGAAAAGACTTACCAACCTGCGCTTCGCAGATGATATCGTTCTCTTCTCTGCCTCCGCTGTTGAATTGGGTCACATGCTACAAGATCTAGGCAAAGCAAGCACCGAGGTTGGACTGAAGATGAACATGTCAAAGACCAAGATAATGACCAACAGCGTAAAGCGCAAAATATCAATTGAATGTACGGAGATTGAATATGTCCACAGCTACGTGTATTTGGGCCAATTAGTGTCTTTCCAGGCTAGACAGAATGCGGAGATTACCCGTCGCACTGAAAATGCCTGGAAGAGCTATTGGTCCATGAAAGACCTCATGAAGGGAGACACCCCACTTATCCTTAAACGTAAGCTCATGGACATGTGCATTCTCCCCATTCTAACGTACGGAGCGCAAACTTGGTCTTTGACTAAAGATCAAAAGTTCAACTCGCAGTTTGCCAACGAGCCATGGAACGTAGTATTCTCGGCGTAAAGCTAACCGATCGTATAAGAAACACCATACTGCGTTCCAGGACTCAGATAGCCGATGTGACCCAAAAACAGCTAATTTGAAATGGGACTGGCTGGACAAGTCTGCCGCATGTCAGATGCTCACTGGGCCAAAATCACTACTCAGTGGAAGCCTGATCGCAAACGACGATGCGGCAGGCCAAAGAAACGCTGGCGGGATGACCTTGACGGCTATTCAAAACACTGGGAAATATTAAGTCAAGATAGAATCAAATGGAGAGAGGGTAGGGAGGCTTTTGCCCAGCATTGGGACAGTATAGGCTAATAATAATAATATAATAATAAAATACTGAAGATGCGGGTTTGGACGACGAACTATCGATCTGGTTTTTTAATCTCGACTGTTTGAGTACAACCTGAAAATATAACCTTGGGACCAAGTTAATAATGTCCTAATCTAAATCATATTGGTTTATAATGAGGATTTTTAAGCTCGTTTTTTCGGTATCTCGTTTTTTCTAATATATTATCGCTTTTAAAGGAGCCCAACTAGAGATTCATATAAGATTTTAAAAGGTCATAAAATACAGTTCAGTTCCTGATTAGAAATTCGCCCACGTAGCTCTCTTTAATGACCCGTCACTGTTTCAAATATAAAATTATCCGAAGTTTCTGTAAAATTTCAGAAACGGTAGCTAGAAAAGAAATCTAGCTAAAACTTTGCGAAGCCAGCTGATACTTCCCTCACAATAACGACAGATCAAGCATCGGAGGCGTCAAGCGGCGTCAGGTCGCCTGTCTGAGCACAGCTTGCGTGTGACTGATGGCAACGCTCGAGTTTCCTACGCTGACGCCAGTACAAGCTGAGTAGATAGATCGTGAGTATCGGTAAGAAATACTGAACCGATATAATAAGATAAGTAATATAAGAAGAAGAAGCTGTTGGAAAGGAAGTAAAATATTAATTAAAATGTGATTTTTTACCAACTTTGGAAAGGAGGAGGTTCGCGATTCAATTGTTTTTTGTATTTATGTTACACGATGGCGCCGTCAATTATTATTAATCTATTTTGATAGTTATTTTTTGGTTCAGTGATCAGTAGTGGTCATATAAATCTTATCGAATTAGGTGTGGCGGGTTTGAAAGAATATTTTAAGAATAATGTACTGCAGTATTGTACAACTTAAAAAGATCTACAAAAAGTCAACAATGGTACATGTCTATCTCTTAGGGATAACCCACAATAACCATTTTTATTCGTATTATTAACCCCCGACCAAAATAAGGGATGTTATAAGTTTGACGTCGATGTCTGTCTATCTGTCTGTGTGTCTGTCTGTGTGTGTGTCTGTCTGAAGCACCGTAGAGCTCAAACAGATGGGCGAATTTCGATGCGTTTTTTTTGTTTGAAAGTTAATATCCGTGCGGATGTTCTTAGCTATGTTTGGTTAATATCGATTCAAGATAGCCGCCTCCACTAAATAGCGGACCAAATATTTCTTTACAACCTACCTCAATATCAAATGAAAGTAAAATACTATACAGTATAAAAATTAAATCCAAGATAGCCACCACCACAAAATGGCGAATTATATTATTTTTTTCACTACTACCTCAATATGGATACCAAACGAAAGGGCTTGACTAGTATAATACTTCACTACGACAAATTTCAAATCCAAGATGGCTGCTTTCTCAAAATGGCAAAATATATTTCTTTTTTCACAACTCCCTTAATATGGATATCAAATGAAAGGGCTTGACTAGTATCATGTTGTACAGATATCAAATCTGAGGTAATCGGGGGTTATATTTTTTTTTATTTTGTTCTTGTTAGTATCAGCATTGCACCCATGCCGAGGCGGGCAGCTAGTCTATGATTTAGTGATAGATTCTTTTAAAATTTGGTCAAGTTTCTGAGTTTAATTTAAATTAAAGATTGTTATGAATTGTTGAAAATAATTATATATTATTATAACACTGGATCTTTATACATATTAAAATAAAAATGCGAAAAAAAACAAATCTCTGTAGGGCTTAGTGCCACAACAATTACAGGTGAAGACAAAGTACATTCAATTTTGAGTTTTGACCCTGGTTTAACAAGGTTAAGTGTGGGTTGTCTGGCGTCAAGCGGCATGACGCGGCGCCGGCGGAGGCTGGCGCGGGACAAAGACATGTGACATCGTCTCATCGATTCAGTTCCCGGGACGCTGAATCAGCAGCGGTATTCTGTAAAAACAAACGCGTTACCAGTTCTAAAACAACCACAATTTTGTTATAACTTTATTATAACCACTGTATTCCTATTCGCTCAAATCATGCACTGTGTAAAAAAACCTTTTGAGCAAAATCAGATTGGAATAGAAGTTTTCGATGTTTCTGGCGTCAAACGAACAATAATGACACAAAACTGTAGTTAAGTCAAGTTTTGTGAAAGACTCATGCAATAAAGTGGAAACTCTTCTCTGTCGCAGATAAATTATTACCTTTTTGGTAGTGAAAACTTCGTTTGGAAAAATTCGCCACAGACAGATTTTTCGTAAGCTGTCTATTGAATTATAGCGTCACGCCTGGGAATGATGAGAAATTTTCGAGTAAACTCGACTATTGCCAATGCGTCTGCATTTCTAGACGATCATACTTATGGCCACGCCTTCCGGTTTCCCGCATAATTTCTAAAGTAAGCTATCCAATTTTGAGCTTTCGTTTCTATCGGCAGTTACTATGACTGCTATTTTTATTAACTTAGAGAGTGACAGGACGATAAAAACATATATAAAATGTATGTTAGACGGTAAGTACATATTTCAAATGTACCCTACAAAGATTAGAAAAATAATAGTATGTGAAACTAGGATAGTATAAACTATCTACGTGACCAGTTATAAGATACATAATAAGTTTAGAAAAACTTTTGTAGGCAATTATCTATTTTAAAGTCAAGTTTACAACAACAAACATTTGAAAAGTCAATTAAATACAATATCTATGCTATGTGGCCTTCATGAGGGATTGCAGAAAAGAGTTAGAGTGGTAGTAAAAAAAAAATATATAAAATGCGATACAACGACAGATGTTTTGTACTGAATGGAACTCGCTGTTTGCTGTGCGCTGCTGCAGCAGAATTCTATATTATGCATGTTCTATGTTAAGCTTGTAATCTTAGTAAGATCATTTATTGTAATTCAATGAGATAAGTAAATATTCTTAGACCTCAAAAAACTAGGTAATAATAATAATTACTCTCAGTAAATTGAACCTGTAAAGTCAAAATCGTTGCCTAGCACTGCGCTGTTCACGCAGAGCCATAAAACTTATAATACTTTTTATCGTAGTCATTATTATTATAGAAACACCTCAATACATTTGTATTGATCATACAAATAGTTACGTGAACAGTGCTCTGCGGATAGACTGACTACCAAATGAAACACGAAGCGTATCCAAAATACATTGATCTCCATCTCCGAAAATAAATGACTATTTCATAGGTCTAATTATAACAGACGCCAGCTCATTGTTGTATTCTGTCGAGTTGCTTTTATAGAATAGTAACAAGAGTCAGTCTCAGTTGAGTGATGCAGATCGGCTGGCTGACTGCTGACGTTCTACATTTATTACATAAATCGGATTCTATTTCATCGTGTTTTCTGTTTGCAGCTTTATTTTGACGTTTGTCAGATTGTGCGATTTGTTGAAAACGAGACTTGACGAGACGAGACGAGATTGCAAGAAAATAACAATCCGATTGTCGTTCGTACTTTGTTTTATGGCGTTGTATTTTTTGTCTGTTCAATGACAGAATGTTACTCACATAATGGTTAAAATTTTAACCGACTGCAAGAAGGGTTATGTTTTTTGAGTAACTTTTTTAGACGCTTTAGCATTTATTCAGATGAAAAAAATTACTTAAAGCACTAAAATGTTCCATACACCGCTGTATGTAAGTTTGTATAACGTGGTCACATAACTCGACGCATCGTTGGAATGCGGGTCGCCAAATTCCAGCGGTTTTAAGCAATTTTACTCGATCTTAATAAACAGATAAGAATTTCTCTCTTATAGATGATATTTCGGAACCTTTCGTGCGGGAGTCCCGCTCACACTTGGACGGTTTTTTTGCACACCGTACTTGAGCGCCAAAATGATGTCACATGGGCAAGTCTTGTTAATGTGACCGCGTTGTAAGTATGTATGTATTTCATGTATGTATGGGCGTGATTACTGTTCAAATGCTCACTTCTGTTGGTACTTCCGGAGTGCCCCTTTTTTAGAAATACGTGTTGTTCTTTATGTTCATTTACATAAAGAACAACACGTATTTGGGATTAACACATTTACACGATTCACTTTACTTGGATACTTTCATGTAAATTTTATTTTTTCAAAATCTCAACAACGTTCATTGTACGAGTATTGGACAAGTCGTAAATCGGCGCACTGCCACTCTTACATTGTGGATATTCCCAAAACTCATACCCAACGGTTTGAGTCGACTTTCCTTATACGTAAAGTCTTAGAGGGGAATAAGTTGCCGGCCTCATTGTTCCCTGTGATATGTAATCCAAAACTTTTCAAGGTCAGGCTGAATAGATATTTTTCGAGGTAGCCGTGTGACATCTTCGACAACACCATCGCTCACCATTAGATGAGTTAATAATAAATAAATAAAATAAATATTAGTGGTGGACAATTCACACACAACACCATCTGACCCCAAACTAAGCAAAGCTATGCTATGGAAGCCAGATAGCTGATACAATACTTATACAGTTTTAAACACATACTTATTATACATAGAACACACCCAGACACAGTACAAATATTTGAATTCATCACACAGATATTTGCACTGGGTAGGAATCGAACCCACGGCTTCCTGTCTTTAAAAGTGAAGAAAAGCAACGAAAGAAAATTTGCTTGTGCCAAAATAATAAAAGGAGAGTCTGTGACATTCGCCATTCCGCATAAGGCAAGCGTGATGGATTAGGACTCGAATGTTTAGTTATTTGAAAAAGTCCCAACGGTCTTGTGCAATCAAAAAAGAAAAATTGATAGTCATAGAGACTGAACAAACAATGAAACAAAAGGAAGAAACTTAAAATTTTAATAATAATAACTGATCTTGAACTATCTGTGTAGGTACAGAAATAGTGCTATTCCGAATGTCGTTAACGCGAACACACGTCAAGTTTTCATCCATCCAAAATCATCTGACAAGCACGCTTCACTCCACTACTCTACCACCGCTACGCTGCTACGCTGCTACGCGCTACGCTCTACGCTCTACGCAACTAAAAAATAATTTAAAAAAAGTGTGTGCGCTTAAAACCGCACGGCAGAAGTGAAAACTAAAATAAGAAATATGTACTAATATTAAAAAAAAAATTTAGGATAATTTTAATTAAAAATACAAATTATTTAGAAATAAAAAATTGGTATATATCTAGTAAGCACAGCAACACGGGAATACCATGTGGCGAAATAATTAGTACCTATGGCCAAGAATAAATAAACTAAAAAAATTACGCGGTTCGGAAATCGAAAATAGGGGTTGACGTTTGACTAGCAAATTTTTTAGTGTTTGCTATTATTTTATAGGTATTTCGCTATGCATTTATATGTTGTGTTTAAAGTGTATGTGTAAGTAAGTAAGCTAAGTATTTTCATCAACATAGGTATCATTTTGTGTGTTTACGGAGTGTAAGTGCTGTGATAAAACAGTAAAACGAGTACATTACAACGAAAACTTTTTTACAATGGATGTGAAATGCAAATTTACTATTTCGTGACAAGTTCAATTAATGACATTAGTGCGGTAAGTACCTAAAAGTTAAAGTGGGTGTAAAAAGATATAAATATAATAAACACAGGTTTACATGGTTCACAGGGACTATATTATCATCCTCGCTCTGATGCGCTTGTTCACTGTATTTTGTTTCTTGCTCTAGCATCCCGAGTTCATCCGGAAATTATTATCATACCCGAGCGTGACGGATAAATTCATTTCACAGCCCATGAATTTTTTTTTCTCAACGCGCCTAAATAAGTATTCACTTTAAAACCATTTTGAAAATTCACGAAGGGCAACTCTTGCATAGTAATCATAATACAAGCTTTAGGCTTCAAGAAACCAGTAGTAAAGCTGAGTAACATGAGAACGAGTGGTGAGTCCTGAGAGCGCTGTGCGCGAGTGTACCGGTAACGAGGAATGCAGCCATTAGGGCGCGGTGCCGCTTGTTTCTTGCGAGCCTTCACACACGCTGCCTCCGCCGGGTCCTTCGGGCAGGTGTCATGGGTGGTAGCGGAGGCGGGAACACATTTTAAAGTGAAAGCTTTAATCACATAATTTTGTGGGCTGTGAATGGAGGTCATTGTCACGATCAGAAACGAAAGAAATCTTCGGTGAACTCGGGGCCGCCGAATGTGCAGGCGATAAAGACATTCGGCTGCTGCCTGATGTCGCTGTCTAATTTTTTTTGGCTATGGATACTTTCAGCGTCATCTGTCCTTGTGTTTACTGGATTCCATTTATATTATAATCATTTTTGAAGTCAAAACTTCTTTTGTCGCGCCACAGACATATTTTTTGTGGACTGTAAATTGAATTCTAGCGTCACGCTCGGGAACGATAAGATATCCTCGGGCAAACTCGGAACCATGGCCATTTGTCACCTAGAAATATGTCAATATTTCCCATTGGCCATCTAAATAGAGATGCGTCACCATTTCTAGATGGCTAAGTTCGTGGCCCTCCGGTTTCACCCGCGTAGTTTCCAAAGTGAGCTATCAAATTCTGAATTATAAGTTTTCATTTCTATCGGCAGTTCCTATGACTGCCAATTTTATTATTAATACTACGATTAAAATAGTTGTTTCTTTTTTTTTTTAGTTTTCAGGTCTGCAGTCACACGCACACAAAATTTTTATATAATATTATAGAGTACCAAGATGATACACGTGCCTGATGGTAAGCAACATGTCTGCTGCACAGCAGCACAGTGACACGCAGCTCAGGAACATGATTCAGATTCAGATTCAGATTCAGATTTTTTATTGGTAACAAACATTAAATTACACGTCATAAAATAATTTACATTACTTACAGTAATTACCATTAAATACATTAATAATTATAGTTATCAATCAATTAATCAATAAAATATGAAACAATAAAGTAAAGTTATGGATTATTACAAAAATACCACATATTAAAAAAAAAAAAAATTGGTATTCTATCAAAATGTCAATTGTATCAATCCATCAATATTAATTAAATATTATAATAACAATTAATTATAACAATCAGGTTTAATTCAATTACAATATTTATATAAATTAATAAAAACAATTTAGTATGTAAAATCTACTACAATCATTAGTCGATTACACAGTTAGTTTAATTCTAGTCAGATCGTCAAACTTATAGAACGCTTGTTCGACCAGCCAGTTTTTCAATGACGATGACGAGTCCAATTATAAAAATTACATAACACTGCTGTGCACTGCACTGCCTTCGTTGCCCAGCGATATAAGATGGTTTATCTCTACCCTGTATTTCACTGGTAACGTTGCGCTTCAAATTGGAATACAGTAATGTTTGCACGTTACTGCTTGGCGGTAGAATAACTGGCGAAGGTGTGGTACTTCCCAAGGTGGACTCTGCCAAGAGTGCTACCCACCCAAGAGCCCACTAAATGTTCCCATTACTGGGACTCGGTACGCACTAACTCTAAGTCTAAGTCATAATTCACCTCGCTGGTTGGTTAGTGGATTACACTTGATCTCGAAAGATTCTAGATATATTACAGTTTTCTCGCAATCTTTGCACGTGATTTCGTAAAGACATTGGCACGCGTGGGATTTAAACTAGGCTTGCTGGCTTCGTATCGACAGCTGCCGTTCTGCCGACTAGACCAGCCGTAACTTTTTAGCCAGTTATATACCATTTTATTTAATATTTAATCCTAATCGCAGCACCATAGCCCCGCCCTTATTGCCTTTACCTCACTAGTGGGGTTTCTACGTGTAAATGTTCACTTTTTACTTCCACTACTCAACTTCCCATTTTTACAGTTCAAAAGAAACTTCACTTCGATAACAAACCTTCTTCCCTCGCGTTAGGGTTTACGTTTTCCAAGTATATTTAGGGATGTGAACATGAGGCGTATTTGCGAGCTCTAATGCGATCTCGAGTGCTGTAGTATTTATTTGCAACAGTAAATTGGTTTCAGTATTTGGTTGATAAACATCGTTTGGGAAATAGCTTTTGCTGCAACATCGGGTGTTTATGTACTCCAATTGTTTCTGGGACACAAAGGGATCGAAGTAAATATTCGAACTAAGGAGGTTTTACTCCATTTTCATACAAAAATGTCTGGGATAATACACATAAAACGCCTAGGCAAATACATATAAAAACGTCTAAGCTAGGTTTCATAAAAAGGTCTAACTGTGTAATGTGTTGACTGAATGGAATTTCATGACTGACACAACCTCGGTTGTAGAAGGTCGGCCTACTGGAGTTATTTTTGGGTATGTGTTGGACTTAGTATTGAGATTTCTTAAACAAAAATATTTGATTTCAATTTCATAGTAACAACATCAAAACAATGACAATGCCTGAGCGTGTAATACAGTTACTGCCTCATGGATTTAATCTAAATGCCTTCAATGCTCGACAAAATTAATTTGGTTGGTGTCGTAGCTTAGTTGGTGGAAAGTCTGCCAGCAAATACTTGGGTAGTGGCTTCTTTCCAGTACTCTTTTGCCTCGGCAAATATCACGTCTTTGCCAGTCATTATACCGCCAGGTGGTATCTAATGAGTAATTAGAATTTTAGCGTTTAACCACACTAATGTTTCACAATATGTCACTTATATAACTGCAAATATCTCGCTATGTTAGCATTTCGGTGACGTGTATTCATAATAATTTCCCGTAACAAATGACAAAACAGCACAATGCCGTTTAACTAGTTTCACTTCAAAAATCGGTATAGAAAGATTCGACTCTAGTGGCAACAAACTCAAAAAATATAGCTAAGATATCAGATAGCACAAATCACATAGATGTTGCATGACAGTGGTGGCTAGACACCTCTAGTTTTTCGCCGAAATTTAAATATAAGGAATATAATTTGGCCGCTACGTCCACTCTACTTATCTTGGTGCGATACACGGTCCGGTGTTCCTCAGGGTGGCATTCTTTCTCCTTTACTTTTCGCTATTTTTATAAATGCAGTAACTTGTCTAATATCTTCCTCCTACCACCTCTATGCTGACGATCTCCAATTGTACGCTCAGGCTTCGTTGGATTGCTTGATAACGCGGTGAAGTCAGTCAATGCCGACTTGCTCCGTATTGAGAAATGGTGCAAGTCTTTTGGTCTTACAGTCAACCCCTCTAAGACTCAGACTATTATTATAGGAGGTTCGCGGTTAATTTCGAAGGTCGATTTTAACACAATCACCAAAATTGTTTTCAGCGGTGTAACTATTCCTTTTAGTGCAGAGGTTAAAAACCTCGGAATTATTTTTGATAGGTGTTTTACATGGGACCCCAAATTCGGTCCGTAAAGCGCAAGCTTTACGCTTCAGCAGCGTCATTGAGAAGAATTGTACTTTCTTACCTACTGCCACCAAGGTTGCGTTAGCTCAATCCTTCTTCTTCCCATCCTAGAATATGCGGACGCATGCTATCTCGATCTTAGACAGGAGCAATTGGATATGCTTGAGCGGCTTCAGAACCTTTGCATAAGGTTTATTTTCGGTCTTCGGAAATATGATCATGTGTCCCAGTTTCGCGTAAAGTTCAAGTGGCTTCCAATTGTCTTCGAAGAGATACTGCATTCTTGCACTTCTGTATAAAATTCTTTTTACCCCTTTTTCGCCCTCGTACCTAAGTTCTCGTTTCACTTTCCTCTGCGACACTCATTCTGTAAATCTTAGGTAATCTACAAACCTTCTTCTGTGTACTCCATCTCACTCTAGCTCCTTTTTTGGCTCGTTGTTCTGTGTGCGGGCTGTGGCGCTCTGGAATGCTCTTCCGGTGATCATCAGACGTGCTCAGAGCGTGGACCTTTAAGGCTCAGATTTCGCAGCATTATTTAAGCAACATTGTTGCGTAAACCTGTGCTCATTTCCATTACGCTTAGTGTATTGTATAAAATGTATTTATGTACGTTTATTTTATACTATTTATTTTTGATATTTAGATATATACCTATCTATGTTTATGTACTGTATTATACACCTGTACTAGATTTATATATAAGTATATATATATTTATATATATACCATATTTACATTATGTGTTTATTTGTAAATGGAATTTATTTTATTTATGGAATTATTCTCGTACACGTATCAAGGATGCCACACCACTGCCCTTATCTGTAACCTTGTCCTATCAAACAAAAGGTTATCTGGAAGAGATCGCTATTAGCGATAAGATCGCCTTTTGTGCCCAAAATGTTTTGATGTTATGTTTAATCATTGTTCTTCTAATATTTTTGTGGTATAATAAAGTGTTATTGTATTGTATTGTGTTGTACTTACCATGTTGAAGCAATCAGAGTTTTCCCAGTTGCAATTTTCACACAGCACTGTTTAGAATAAAATCTATTTCGCTGAATTAGAGTTCTTCTCTTCGACACTTTGAATACTACGTTGATACTCCATTTGAGACTGTAAGCTTAAAATGATAAGGTCTAAAACGCAAAATCCTGTTTCAGTTTATTTTCGTATCTAACTTTGATTTTATTTCAAACTGTATTCTATTTTATAACGTAACATTGAGGAAATAGAGTTTAAAGTCAAAGTGTTTGCGATGTAAGTTGTTATGTAGAGGGTATTTTCTTTTTGCGTCTCAATAATTATGATAAGTGACGTCGGCGGCAAATGAGAGTCAATTTTGTTGCAGTTTTTCTAGCAATAAATTCGTAACTACTTACGCCCAGAACTCACGTACAGTCTATCTCTCTCAAAATTGCTGTTAAACTTCACATTTTTATGTCGATGTTGAATCGAATAGAAGATAATTTGAAGGAATGACTGATTTTTTTCGCTAATTCAGGGTAACAGTAATTAATACTGGTGTGAAAAATATTATTATTTGGGTTATGATGTGGTTTAGCAATACGTGTTTGGCAGTATAATATAAAATTCATTAATCCGCACTTAGATAGCGTGCAAGTCTTGACTCACTTCTTCTAGGTGAGTACGTTCAATCGTAGACCACGTCGTCGATTACCACCAGGCTAGATGGCAGTCAAATGTATCCCCAATACAATAAAAAAAGGATAAAAAGATATTAAAAAAGCCACTATGAAGTATCTGACGTTGTAAGCAAAAATAATCTTTTGAGAAGACCATAGTACACCACGATCAAGATAAAAAAATAGATCTGCGAATTTACTCTGTGTGCTACCAAATACTTTTCGTAGCTATAGGAATTACTGCGAGCAATAAATAAATAAAACCATGATTATTTTAGTCAACAGTAAAACGAAAATGAACTGATATTCACAGAAGAGTACCTGTTAGAAGTTTCCTCTCTTTCAGTGATGAAACATAAAAAACAAAATATTAAAATATTTTTTTTAAATTATAAAAGGCATTAAATGAAAAAACCTCATTCATCACGAGCTTCGCTAATGATGTCTAAAGGTTATGAAGACTGATTACGTCGACCTCCCTACACACTCACAGGAAGCCAGGAAGTCACTTGATAAATTAAATTCTTACCTAAAGCTACACAGCATAGAGTTCAATATGGATTGTTGAATTATTGCCGTCTATTTTTTTACTGCACATAGGGTTATCTATGCGATATCTAAACTTTAATTGAATCGTACATACTAGCAGCGCTCGCGGATTTTCCCGCGTAGTTTCTGATTGCTTAATTTTCGCTTGATAAAAAATAGCCAAAGATCCAGTCTATAATATATTGTAGTGGTAGGACTCTTGGCAGAGTCCGCCTGGGGAAGTACCACACCTTTGCCAGATATTCAACCGCCAAGCAGTAATGTGCAAACATTATCGTGTTTGAAGGGCAATGTTTCCAGAGAAATTACAGGGCTTAGAGATATAACATCTTAGATCTCTGGGTGACGAGCGTAGTACAGTGCTAGGTAATGATTTGGACTCTTCATGT
>CM029787.1:25126448-25339810 GCA_017562165.1 Ectropis grisescens | reverse complement strand
CACTACTATATTCCACAATAGTGGTGACAGGACGCCGCCCTGGGGCATCCTTTACTACCCTCGCCCTCATGGTAGTATTCATCACTATCTGGACCGCTCTTTTGCTAATCAACTCAGTGATCCAGTTCCTCATCACTGGTTCGACCTTGAGTTTGCAAAGGGCGTGGTTAATGCTGTTGTGCGTTGTTTTATCAAAAGCCCCCTCTATGTCGATAAAGGCGGCAAGTGTTGAGAGCTTGTGAGAGCCGATTCTATTTTGTGTACGACCATATGAAGTGCCGACTCTGTTGATCTACCTTTCCTGTATGCATGTTGGTGAGGATGTAGTTGTTTGTGTTTTAGTGTCCCGTCTCTTAAGTGTCGGTCCACTAATCGTTCTAAAGTTTTTAGAAGGAATGACGTTAGACTGATAGGCCTGAACGATTTGGCGTCCGTGTAGTCTTCCTTGCCAGGTTTTGGTAGAAAAATTACCTTCGCCTCCCTCCATGTTTTCGGAATATATTTAAAAGCTAAACAGGCCCTATAGATTGGTAGTAGGTGCTCTGTTGCTTGGTTTGATTGCCATTGTAGTAATGCAGGAAATATGCCATCCAGACCTGCGGATTTGAAAGGTTTAAAGCTTTTTAGTGCCCATTTTATTCTATCCGCAGTTACTACCTTGTTTGCGACTTCCCATTCTTGGGTTGTTGGTTTGCAGTAGTTTTCTTCTGGCCACTCTGTATCTCCTGTGAGCTGGCAACCAGGAAAATGTGTTACTAGAAGTACTGCACTTGTTTCTTTATCTGTATTTGTGTAAGTGCCGTCTTCCTTTTTTAGGGAGCCCGGGAGGTTAAGCTCACCCTTTGCTAGGACTTTCTTTATTCTGGCGGCTTGGTTTGTCGAGTTTATGCTATTACAGAAGTTGTGCCAAGATTCTGTTCTCCGGAACCTGATTCGCTTCTTGTAATGCTTTTGTGCAGTTTTATAGTTATCCCAGTCTTCAATGGATCTGGTGTTTTTTGCCCGGTTATAAAGCGTCCTTAGTTTATGGCGTAGTCTATCAAGTTCTGGCCCCCACCAGGAACTCTTATAACCTACGTTATTTGAATTTACCACAGGACATGCTAGTTCGTAACTATTCAAGAGTTTGGTTAGGAGATGTACGTTAGTTTCTATATTGTCTGTACTAAGTGTTGCGTCAGTTAGATGTATATTACTTAGTGTTTGGTTTACTGCTGTTGTGTACCTTGTTATATCGGTTTTACGGGGGTTGCGATATGGAACAGGGCCTGTTGACTTATGTTGTAATTGGAAACAAACGCGGCGGTGGTCCGCAAACGATGGCTCGTTTGATACGTGCCATCCTTGATTTGGCCAGCCACCGCGTTGGTTGCCAGTGTAATGTCTATGATAGTTTGGTACCTAGAGCTTACAAAAGTAGGTTCCGTACCCCTGTTCATAATATTCAGATTGGTCTGGAATAGATATTCAGCTAAAGACTCACCCCTTTTGTTAGTGTTTTTACTACCCCACAGAGAGTGATGAGCGTTGCAGTCGGCAGATGCGATCAGGTCCCAGTCGTGTGTTTCGCAGTGTTGCACCAGGTCGGCCAGCTCTTTTGGGGGAATATCACCCTCACCCGACAGGTACACTGATGCTAGTACTAGGACGGTTTGATTTTCTGTGGTGAGTCTCACTGCTGTAAGGTCTCTAGAACAGAATTGGTTAAGCAGAGTGGTTGTTATAGATTTAGGCATATAAATGCAGGTTCTTGGGTTTTCGACAGTAGTATCTACCATTAACTTACCGCCGATGTTATTGAGACCGCAGATTTTGTTGTTTTTGATCCAGGGTTCCTGGATCATGGCGACGGTCTTGTTATTTTTCTCCAGCACTCTGCGTAAAGTGGCCGCCGCTATTTGCTTGTGCTGGAGATTGGTCTGTATGAAATTGAGAGGGCTATGGGCTACGCAGGACGTCATCTTCGTCACTGCTAGAGCACCCCTCACTTTGCAGCGGTGAAACTGTTTCCACTTCGCTCTGGCTCGGTTTGGGAGCAGAAGTGGATGGCTCCGGAGTCGAAGTCTCCTTTGCCTCTGTTTCACCCGCTGTGTTGGTCTTTCGGGTTGCTGTACGGCCGTTTTCGCTTCTTCTGAGGAGAAGAAGCGGATGTACCCACTTCCCGAAATGTGGGCACCCGGCGGTCTCTGTCCAGGATTGTTTGCTTTTGGTCCTCGGTATTCCCAGGATGAGGTGCACTACCTTTTCCTTGGAGCCCGTGACCTCCTGTGGTTTGTCATCTACCGTCATTTCGTAGCACTGCCACGAGTCCACCTTGTACCACGGGTTTTGGGCACAGAGGACTCGGTGGAGTGTGGCAGCGTCGGTAATACGGGTATGAATCAGAAGCCCTGCTTTGAGCCTCTTCTTCATATCAGACTGCCTCATGACCGTTAGAGTGGTGTTTGCTATTGGTGATGGTAGGGTTCTGACCGTTTCATTCAGCCAGCTAAGTGAGTTCGCATCCTCGCACCACATCGCTAGCGCCCCGTCCAGCAGGAAGGGTCGACCGCGGAAAGCCGGTGCGGGCGATCTCGTAGAGGATGGAGACAAATGGCCTGGAGAATGCTGTCGTCGACAGCCTCCCGAACCGCCGTTTACCGCGAGCACCTCTTGGGTTCCGTTTCCTCCTCATTTGGCTGGGAACAGATGGTGGTGGTGGTGGTTGTGGTGGTGGTGGTTGTGGTGGTGGTGGTTGTGGTGGTGTTAGTGTTGGTGCCACCCCTGTGGAGGTGGATGGTAATACTTCGCGCTGCGTTTTCGCTGCTGCGATGGTGTTTGGTTTACTAGGCTGAAGTGCTTTCTGCTCGCGCGCCTGTTGTGGCGACTGCGTTCCGGTCCGCTCTTCTGCCCTTGTTTTTGTTTCAGCCTTCGGGTGCGTGGACTCCCTTTGCAAGGGCGCTTATGCGATACTACGGTCCACTGCGACTCGAAGGTGGTTTGTTGTTGGTATGGCCTTCATGAGGCCTGATAAATCCAGGCTGGAGCCTGGTTGAGAGCACAAGTTGCCCCCCCCCAGAATAAGAGGGGCAGACCGAGCTAGGCTCGGTGAGGGATTCTCCTCTAGTAGAACTAGCGGTACCCTCCTGGGGTAGATTCTGTTTACGTTGTGCTGACATCTTTGGGTTTTGAGCTGGTGTAAGAACTCACACACTACCCCGCCCTTGGTAGGTGTGGTGCAGATTTTGGGGTATTTAATGCCCCAGGGTCTTGCTAGCCCAGGAAGTGGGTACGCCGCCACGGTTCGGCTCTGGGTTTGGGAAAAGGAAGTTAAGGAATAGGTTTGAATGGGATAGAGACTTTTGGTAGGGTAAGAGAGTTGAAATGGGATAAAAGGGGACTTCCCCACCACTGGGACCCATTCCTATCCCAATGTCTTCTCCCTATACCAACTCCCCCAACCTATCCCAGTTTCTCCCCACCTTATCCTGTTAGTTAGTATGTAGTCGATTTCATTTTTTGATTTCTGGTCTGGCGAAATCCACGTCCACCTGTGCTTGTTCTGTATGTAGAAAAGAGTATTCATAATTTTCATTCAATGTTCCATAGCTCGCTACTTACAGATGGTACTATCTCAGCTTCTAACCACTTGCTGTAGCTACCAATAACAACAAAGAAAGTATTTCCCTGGAAAGGCCCTGTAAAATCGACATGTTGAATATAAGGGACAAAACATGGGTTTTCAGGAGAGCCAAAAAACAATTTAATTTTTTTAATCTGTCTTATATATAACTTTTTTACTATAGACTCCAATTTTTCCAATAGGCATGTCGACTCATGTATTATTTAATGTGCCATCAACAGGCTACTAAATAATTGAAACATAGGTGAAAGAATTAAACTTCCCGTGATATCACAATTTTGGACTCTCCCAAAAAAGCTTCATACAAATCACTACAGAAACGTGACGTCACACTCTCGTATTTTCTATGCGTCGTGCGTAAAGTTTCTATGGTAGCTATATTAAATATTGCGTTTAGGAAACTGGTTTCATAGCAAAAGTAACTTGAAATTGAATGGGTTATCCAATGGTAAATACATTTTCTAATAATTTCGTACTTTTAAAATGGACTTGCCCATCCATCTTTGAATGATCATAAAGTAAGTGTAACTAAAAAATATCAAAATTATAATTGGTACAATATTTTATTCTATTTAAATTTTTATTTATTTATTTATTTATTGAATAATAGGCGAGCAGCTTTTGCTGATGTGCCTATATCTCAGTGTTGAAATAACAAATTATAGGTAATTGTCTGTTAAAATGATTTTGTCTTTTACTATCCATTTGTCAAGTTTGTTCTTAAAAGAGTTTAATGACTTTGCCGAAATAACATCCTCAGGCAACCTGTTCCAGTTGTAAACCACTCTGTTGCTGAGGATGTGATGTGCAGTGTTTGTCAGTGATGGCGCGTGGGACAACTGGGACTTATGACGCCGACTGTCTCTCTTATGCTCCTTTAATCTGTACAGGTTCCTTATGTGAGGGAGATTATAAAATCCATTCAGTATTTTAAATGTTTCGATCAAGTCTCCCCGCAACCTTCTCTCTTCTAGTGTAGTGAGGCGTAGGGCTTTTAACCTGTCTGTGTAAGATTTGCGTCGAAGGGCATATGGCAATTTTGTCGCTTTTCTTTGCACACTTTCAAGTAAATCAATGTCTTTTTGAAGTAGGGCTCCAAATTTGATAAGCATATTCTAGTAGTGGCCTCACATAAGTTTTATATATTTTAAGAAACATTTCTACAGTTATAGATTGAAAAGATCCACGAATGACATAAAGAAAAGAGTTTGCTTTTTACAATTGCAGAAATGTGTTCTTCCCATTTTAAATTTGATGTAATTATAACACCGAGGTCTTTTTGCTGATTCACTGAAGATAAAGCAACACCATTGAGATAATAGGTTATTAGGGGGTTATTCTTGCCTAGATGTAAGACCCCACATTTTGCAACATTTACATTGACAATCCAGTCCAAGGTCCAGTCTTGCACTTGATCTAGATCTCTTTGAGCTGCCCAGAACCAACCAATGGGTTTGCAAAAAATTTACCATCATCAGCGAAGAATGCTGATTGACTTTCAATTGTTTCCATTAAATCAGTTATGTAGATCCCAAAAAGTTGAGGAGCAGTCACCGATCCTTGTGGCACGCCGCTGGACACATTCCTGTGTTGTGATAGGGAATCTCCGACTCGAACTTGAAAAGTTCTTCCAGTCAAGTAATGCTCTATCCACTTCAGCAGCCTGCCACGTATACCATAATGGTCTAATTTCATCAGGAGACGCTGATGAGGGACTCTATCAAAAGCACGCTGAAAATCTAAGTAAATAACATCCACTGGATTTCGTTCGTCCACTTCTTTACTCCAAGTGTGGACACACTAACAAGTTGGTGATAGTGGATCTTTTCTCAACAAAACCGTGCTGTTTGGTAGATATAATACAATGCCTATTGAGGAACCGTGTCAGTTGCCCATTTATCATTTTTCCATCCATTATTTTAACCACAATACTAGTAAGGCTTATAGGTCTATAATTCTCTGGATGCATTTTGTCTCCTTCTTAAAAATGGGAGTGACCACAGAATGCTTCCAATCTTGAGGCAGTTGTCCAGCTTCAAAGGACGCATTCATCAGAACCGAGAGAGCAGGGGCAAGTGTGTGAGCACAATTTTTTAAAACACAGACTGGAAGCTGATCTGGCCCTGGACTTGACTGAGTGTTAAAATTCTTAAGAGTTTTTATCACATCTGATTCAGAAAAGGTTATGTCACACAAGCTATCATTTACACGTGGAATAGATGAAACTGTCATACCAGGATTTAGAGTAGGCTCATTTGAATAGGCTTTTACAAATTCATCAGCGAAAGCATCATCTATTTCACAAGGTTGGGTAATAAGGTCTCCATTGTGATTCCTAATTGCCGGAGGTATGCTAACTTTTGACATAGTACAACGTCTCATGTGGAGTAGAAAGCTTTATCACCCTACTGATAATTCCAGCTTCATAATTGGTCCTTTGTTTTCTGCACAGTGCAACACATCTGTTGTTCACCTCCCTAAACTTGTGATAGTCATCTACATTCATAGAAGCTCTGTACTTAACCCATAGTGTTTTTTTCTCAGAGATCAATTTAAGAATACTATTATTAATCCATGGTTTATTTTTTGGCTTGGATGTTATTTGCCGCAATGGGGCATGGTTATTAGTGGTGATGTTGATTGCATTTAAAATACCACTCCATAGTTGCTCAGGATCATTAGATATAGATATCATTTCCAAATTGTTGCTAAGTTCAGTGTTAAAATTGTCATAGTCAATAAGATTGTAATTCCTTCTTAGCCGAGGTATAGAACTTTCTTTATGTGTTAAGCATTGAATGGTAAAATGTAACACTGAGTGGTCACTTTTTCCTATGGGAGGCAAGTGAGCGACATCATGAATTAGAGTGTCCTCATTCACTAAAATAAGATCTAACATTGATGGCTGTTGATTAACCTGGTGTCTAGTAGGACCTTTCACTAGCTGATGCAGATTACTGGATAAATACATGTCGATGAAAAGATCTTCCGGTTTGGACATTTGGTCACCACTGCGATGTTGAGTTACAGTGATAGGCCATTTCAAGTGACCATAATTAAAATCCCCAGCTATCACTATAGTGTTATGCTGAGAGGCAGACAGAAGATTCTGCATTAACTTGTTGTCACGACTCTTCCAAGTCACTTCCTCCGTATCATCTGGGCGATAAACCCCAACTACCAAAAAATGATTAGAGGCATATTGGATATCAATGTAAAGTGCTTCCACCTCATCACACATGTACCTATGGTTCTTTCTCGCCACAATAGGAACACCACTCAATTGATCCTCACATACACAGCAACACCTCCACCCTCGTTTTACCATCAGATTTAGCCTTTTTGTGTTTACGGTCTAATCTAAATAAGGTGTAACTTGGTATATTAAATGAGCTGTTACGGTCTTTAGAATTAAGCCAAGTCTCAGTGATTACGACCACTGATGGTTGATAAGAGTTAACATGGGCCATGAAAAGGTCAAATTTAGGGCGTAACGAGAAAAGGTTTGTGTACATTATAGTAAAGTCACTGTATGGATTTCGATTGCTAGGATTGATTAGTTTTTTGGAACTATTTTGGGAGTGCCTTTTATATATTTAATGGTCAAATTAGTTTCCCCATTCTCCGTTCTATGCTTAAGTGCTTCACGTAGCTTACCAAGCTCTGCCCTCTGTTCTGGTGTTTTGTCATCGTATATTCTTACCTCCCGGCTGGCCTTGCCCTTATTCTTCAATATGCAAAGGGCATCTTGTCGACTTTTGAGGATTACCTTCATAGGCCTCTGCTTCCCCGCCTCACGGCGACCGAGGCGCTGCACTGACACTACCTTATCGTCAAAAACGCCACCATTTACATCATGAAGAATTTTATTCACATTTTTCATCAAATAACTTCCTAGCCTTGCCGTCATCAGCTGCACTTTCCTTCACACCGACCACTATCAGGTTATTTGCTCTCTTTTCACGTTCCAATAGTTCTTCGACTATAGAATTAGTGTTTGGAACCGTAATCGGCGACGGTTGCGGTAAGGACGGCGACACCACTGACGTGCCATCCTGACCTCCCGACACAGGCACGGGTGTTGTATCCTGCCTACCGTTACGCGTCTCTAGCAGAAGCACTTTAATTTCTTCGACCTCCGCTTTTAGTCCATCATAAGACTTAATCAATTTCGGCACCTGGAAAAGGGCCTCCCTGCACGGATCGCACAGGTAAAGGAGCGTTCGTTTACCCTTTAGTCCCATGACGCGCGCCTCACTACTAGTGAGGTTACTGCACTGCAAGCAGATGTGCCGCTTGCATCCATCACATTGCACATTGTTGTCGTCATTATTTAAGTGGCTCTCACACTTGAAACACTGCATTTCGGCAATTAACAAGTTTCAGCTCAGAACACAAAGAAAAATTGACAAGGAAAAACGGTTGCGATTTTTGTCACGATTTCCTTCAAAACAGAGATTAAATTTCACGAAAATTGAACACTGTGTATGATATTTAAGCAACAAGGAATTAGATAAACACTGATACAGTCCTTTAAAAGCAATTTAACAATTTTTCGTCTAAATGTAAAATACGACGATATTTCAACACTTGTTTCTTCAACCGAGGGTAGACATCAAACTCAAATACTGCCATTATATCAAATAATTTAATATAATTGCAGGACCTGTCGTCACGCCTATTGTGTGCACATTTTTCATGCTATAAACGAAAGATTTAGGTATACCTAGCGGTTTAAAATATAGTATTCCCCTTACATTAAAAAAATATGTTTAGTTGTGCCTTACGCTACTTATATTTTATGTGTAAACCTTCAAGCATAGTGTAAGCAGCAAGAGCAATAGAAAATTATGCATAATTCTATTGTAAAGGACTTATAAAGTGTTGCAGTTTGATGTAACCATAGAGTGTCTACTAAAATTATGGTATGTTAACACCATGGAAATAGGTTTTTTGCATGATTAATGTAAGTTTCAGCTTCGCTATCACAGATTTAAATAAAATTTAGGGACACAAAATTAAAACTTCATTTTTTAATATATTTTTTGATTTCCAACTACCTACTTATTTATGTCTGCGTAACTATTATAAATTCAACACACTAATCAGTCTTTATTTTTTTTTAAGTTAATTTTTTTTTATAAGAAGTGATGAGACGAGCCTGACATGTGCCTGATAGTAAGCAACATGCCTGCCACATAACAGCACAGTGACCCGCAGCTATTGGAACATGAAGAGTCCAAATCATTACCTAGCACTGCACTGCGCTCATCACCCAGAGATCTAAGATGTTATATCTCTAAGCCCTGTAATTTCTCTGGAAAAATCTAAATTATAAAATTATAAAAGTAACAGTGCTGTAATTAACAGTCATACACGCCTAGTTATCAATGTATCTCTTTAAATTAACAGTCCTACAAACTCTGTACCTTTTCTAATAACGTTTAATTAGCTTTATAATTATAATCACCAAATTAAAAAAAAATGTTTTCTCACTTAATCAAGTCTTATTTATTAAGTACCTAAGTAATTTAATGTATGTACTGGAAACGAAAGACAAATGAACAAATATGAATAGACCGAAAGATGAATGAATAAAATAATGTAAATAGTATTAATATTTATCAAATTGATATATATTATTACAAGAATAAATAATCAGGTATGGGCAGACAGATTATGATGATAACTATTAGTAAATTAAACTATTTTAATGGCGATTTTGAAATGTTTGTAATAACTTTTTATATTTGGTATTTCATTTAGTTATCATCATCAGCTGTCATCACATCTTCATCGTCGTCGGTTTTATTGAAGGTATCTTTAACTGGCGGTTTATTCGGAAGGTTTAAATATTCACCATGAAATCTTTTTGCTATTATGTCTCAGTAGGTAGTCGGTAGGTAGGTAGGTAGGTTGAACTCTGTATAAACACTTGCCAAATGCTTATAATTAGGTAATGCCATAGACCAATCAGACAACAGTGTATTAATAGACGCGGGTAATAGTGTACCGTTAAATAGTAGGTACGCGGAGCAACGATTTGCCTATTTGTGGATGATTTTAGTTGCGGAAAAATCGTAATTTATTAAATGACGGCCAGGCACCGTTAGTTGATCAATTAACGTAAATTCATTGCGTTAATTAATACATTTCAACCGCCGCGCCGTTTGCTATTTTCCGAAAGTTGGTCAACTACCTAGTGAATTGATCAATTAACGCTTCTTGTTATTTTTCGGTGACATAAATATACAACTAGGGATCCGCCCCGGCTTCGCCACTAATAAAAATGGCTATCGTTGGTTATTCCTAAGAAATATACATATACTATTGCAGACATTTTTGAAGACCTTTTGAAGGGGTACAATATTGCTGTACATTATTTTGATCTAGCTCATAAGGTTCAGCCAGCGTTTGCAGTGTAAGCGCAAAAAATGTGTTTATTTATGACATTAGGTACATTCGAAACCTTTAAAATTATCCATGTTTCTCTGCTATTTTACATACATATAAACCTATCTCTTGAATCACTCTATCTATTTAAAAAATCCGCATCAAAATCTGTATGGTGGATTTAAAGTTTAAAGGTCTAAGGATATAATACAAGGAAAAGACAATATTTCTTCCCGTTTTTGTTACATTCTTCATTCATGTTTCGCTCCTATTGATAGTAGCGTAATGTTATATATTTATTATATATATATAAGTAGCCAATGATGTTTTGTATTCCCAAACTTAGCGCACTCGATGTTCTAAATTCAAATTTACTGTACCTACTCTCCAGAGGGTTCAATTTCAAAAGTACTTTATTAAAACTTCAAAAATATTAACGTGTACAAATACTAGTGTACGTTAAATCCTAGTAGTACAGCTTAGTAATAATTAATAATGTTTTACGAGCCATAAGCTCATTTAAAAACTTAGAAACATTAATACATATAAAAATAATAATGACAATAACAATAGGAATGACTTTGACTTCCTAACAGGTATGAAATATTTTATTTTTTAAAGTATGTAATGCTATTAGACTGTATTACATTTTAGGCATTGAGTTCGAATGATAAAAATTAATAGACGGTAAGCAGAATAAATTTTTATAAGAGCGGACCGGCGGCCGGCGCCGGCGATCGGCCGGCCGCGCCAGGGCAGTCGCAGGAGCAACACAGGTAGTCGGCGCAGTGGCGCGCGCCGTCTCGTTCTCTTCTCCTCTCCAGAGGGTTAAAAATGACTTGCACTCAGAAAGTACCTACCTACTGTTTCCGAGATAAATATTTTTTCACTACCTCCCTCTACCTCAAACTATCAAATAAAACGGCTTGACCAGTAGAATACAATACACTGTAATACATTTAAAATCCAAGATAGCCGCGACCCGCCACAACAAAATCGTGCTTGTTTTATAACTCCCTCAATATGGGTATAAATGAAAGCGCTTGTTGTAGAATACTGAAGTAAACTATTAGAATACTGTAAAAAAAATTCTAATCCAAAGCAGTCGGGAGTTATACATAGTAAATTTTTTTTTAATTTTGTTCTTGTAAGGAAGCGCGCTCGTCCAAACGGTCAAGCAATCCCCACAGATTCACGGAGCCTCATATGAGGATCACACCAATTGCCGAAGAAAAAAAGCAAAACAAACTCAAGCCAGTGATGAATTCAAATATTTGCAGTGTCTGGGTGTTTCTATGTATAATAAGTTTGTATGTATTTACAATTTAAGTATAATATCAACTATGTGGCCGCCATAGTACAAGCTTTGCTTAGTTTGAGGTCAGACGGTGTTGTGTATGAATTGTCCAACAAAAATAAAAAAAGCTAGTAGAAAAATACTCTTTTTTATTTTCTCTAAGTTTTAATCCCGTAAGAAATAATACAAATTTTCATTGTTAAACCATATTTCTCTTATGAATTTTGTCCGCACCGTACAGGAGATCAGTAAGCGTCATTGGGAGTGCTGTTTCCCCTATGGTTTCAAACTAATAGGTCTACTTCAGTTCGTAGATATTATTTAGAAACTATAAGCTCCCTGCCTATAATGTGACCTGTAATTTATATAGGTACATATATTAAGATATCGTTTTTATCACTGTACAAGGTTGAGTTGTTGAAGGCCGTCGGAGTCGTCGGATGGCCGCAGTGTGTCAGGTCAGTTCCCACGCAGCAGCTCCCTGTCGTGCGGCACCGCGCCCACGTCGCCCACCACCGCCATCGACATCATACAGCCTGCAAATAGGAGGAATTTTCTAGTAAAATAAAAATTAAATAAATATTGGTGGTCAATAGGCGTGACGACAGGTCCTGCAATTCTATTAAATTATTTGATAAAATGACAGTATTTAAATAGAATAAAACATCTACCAATTTTAATTTTGATATTTTTTAGTTTAAATTACTTTATGATCATTCAAAGCTGGATGGGCAAGTCCATTTTAAAAGTAAGAAATTATTAGAAAATGTATTTACCATTGGATAACCCATTCAATTTAAAGTTACTTTTGTTATGAAACCAGTTTCACGCATAGAAAATACGACAGTGTGACGTCACGTTTCTGTACTGATTTGTATGAAGCGTTTATGGGAGAGTCCAAAATTGTGATTTTAAAATCGTGATATCACAAAGTAATTCTTTCGCCTATGTTTCAGTTATTGAGTAAGCCTTCTGATGGCACATTAAATCAACAAGAACAAAATTAAAATTTTTGATTAACCCCCGACTACTTCGGATCTCGGATTATCTGTATAACGTTCTACTAGTCAAGCCCTTTCATTTGATACCCATATTAAGGGAGATGTGAAAAAAATAAATGTGTTTCGTAATTTTGTGGTAGCGGCCATATTGGATTTAAATTTGTCATAGTGCAAACTACTCTACTAGTCAAGCCCTTTCATTTGATACCCATATTGAGTTAGTAGTGAAAAAAATAATACAATTCGGCATTTTGTGGTGGCGGCCATCTTGGATTTGAAATTTGTTATGGCGTATAGTATTCTGCTATTCAAGTCCTTTCATTTGATACCCATATTGAGGTAGGTTGTGAAGAAATATTTTGTCCGCCATTTTGTGAAGGCGGCAATTTTGAATCGATATTAACCAAACATAGCTAAGAACATCCGCACGGATATTAACTTCAAATAAAAAAAACCGCATCGAAATCGGCTTATCCGTTTGAGCTCTACGGTGCCACAGACAGACACACACACACAGTCAGACAGACATCGACGTCAAACTTATAACACCCCCTTTTTTGGTCGGGGGTTAAAAATGAGTCGTCAAGTCGTCATGCCAATTCACACACAACACCTTCTGACCCCAAACTAAGCAAAGCTTGTACTATGGCGGCCAGATAGCTGCTCATTATATAATTGTAGTTGGGGTATTGTGAAGCAGTGGTTGTTTAGTAGTCAGTGGCGGATTAGCCATAGAGCAAGAGTAGCAAATGCTACGGGCCCCGCGCAAACTGGGGGCCCCGCGCTCCGACGTCTGTCTGACTGTAAATATGTAGCGAAAATATCTGGCATAACTTGACCCTACCCTTCCTAAACCTAAGCAAACGAAAGGCCCCTTTACAGAAATTGCTACAGGCCCCGCGCTGGCTTGATTTTACTGGCTTTGTTTTGTAGTGGTAGGGCTCTTTGGAGGGAAGTACCACACCTTTGTCAACGATACTGCGGCCAAGCAGTAATGTGAAAACCTCAGTGTATTCCAGTTTAAAAGGCAATGTTTCCAGAGCTTAGAGATAAAACATCTTACAAATATCAACATCAAAGTAGGTATGTAGGTAATCTTAGATGATCTAGGTAATGATTCGATGAATTCTTTATGTTCCGATAGCTGCGTAACACTGTGCTGCTATGGCCAGATATGCTACTTACCATCAGACACGTGCCCTGCTCGTCATGCCACTTTAAACTAAAAAGAAAAAAAACGTAGTAGGTGGTAGTTTTGGTACTGTAAAGTAGTAGGTATTTGTTTTGTAGTGGTAGGACTCCTTGCAGGGACTCCGCCTGGGGAAGTGCCACTTTTGCTAAAAAGTTAATTAACAAGAACAAAATTAAAAATTTTGATTAACCCCCGACTACCTCGGATCTCGCATCATCTGTATAACGTTCTACTAGCCAAGCCCTTTCATTTGATACCCATATTAAGGGAGTTGTGAAAAAAGAAATGTATTTCGCCATTTTGTGGTAGCGGCCATCTTGGATTTAAATTTGTCATAGTGCAAAGTGCTCTACTAGTCAAGCCCTTTCATTTGATACCCATATTGAGGTAGTATTGAAAAAAATACTACAATTCGACATTTTGTGGTGGCGGCCATCTTGGATTTGAATTTTTTTATAATGTATAGTATTCTATTAGTCAAGCCCTTTCATTTGATACCCATATTGAGGTAAGTTGTGAAGAAATATTTTGTCCGCCATTTTGTGGAGGCGGCCATTTTGAATCGATATTAACCAAACATAGCTAAGAACACCCGCACGGTAATTAACTTTCAAATAAAAAAACTGCATTGAAATCAGCTCATCCGTTTGAGCTCTACGGTGCCACAGACAGACACACACACAGACAGACAGACAGACAGACAGACAGCAGACAGACAGACAGACAGATAGACAGACAGACAGACAGACATCGACGTCAAACTTATAACACCCCTTTTTTTGGTCGGGGGTTAAAAAGTAAACCATCAGATCTCATAAAATATAGATAAATAAACAACCGTGCTACCCGCAGGTATCTCGGATTTTGGAGTGCGTCACCAGTACCTATGCAGCCTCAGATTTGAGGGCACCAGTAGATATATAGTACACTTATAAATATACAATACATAATATAATACAATAAATCGAGTAAAAAGACTTTACTGGGAGCGCTCCTCGAATTTATCCACATTGTTGCCGTTTCAGTTGTTTTCCCACGATAATTCTATTCCATTATTACCGTTATCCTGCCGCCAAGCAGTTATGTGCAAACATTAATGTTCCGGTTTGAAGGGCAATGTTTCCAGTGAAATTACAGTGTATTTATCTCTAAAACATCTAATATGTCTGGGTGACGAGCGCAGTGTAGTGTTACAGGTAATGATTTGGACTCTTAATGTTCTAATAGCTGCGTGTCAGTGTCACTGTGCTGTTTTATGGTAGGCATGTTGCTTACCATCAGGCTCATGTCCTGCTCGTCTCGTCAAACTATACAACAACAAAAAAATATTTAAAATAACGTATTTACTATTAGATATTTTTAAATTTAACGTACCTATACGATTTAGCATGGGCCCGAGTTTACCGGAAGATTTTTTTCATTTACGAAAATGACGCTTGAGTTCCATTCGCAGCACGAAAAATTTGCTTGTGGAGCGCCAAAAGAAGTTTTTCACTTTTTTTTTTCTAACGGACCTATAGTAGCTGGCGGTGGGTGCCTCTACTATCTACCGGACTTTGGGGTTAGCGCGGAAGCGCAGGACCCCCCTAAACCTAACTTAAAGCCTAACATACTTACGCTAATTAGCATACACAATCCTGATACCTGAAAAAAATTCGAACTAAGCCCTAGCCTAGAGTCGAACTATCTAACTTTCATACATACATACCGAGTGCACAAGCACCCTTGTCGTGTCAAGTGCTATCGAGCTCGTTCGCCCGCTTGCGGCGCTAGAGCGCTCGCTATCAGCAGGCGGTGACGCGTAACGACCGCGCGCGGCGGCCGGCTATGCAAATGGTTCGGTGTTTTTCACTTCCAATGTTAAACTTTGTATACCTACTGGGGTGATTGGTACAGGACCCGCCATAGCAACATCACGTATGCAGGAGGTCATATGCTACTTTGAAGGTTACTTTCTCTAACCAGTTTTATAGTTTAGGAGATGGATTATTTTTAAACCTTTTTAAGATATTCCCGAAACTTGACCTTAAAGCTGCTATAACTTTTTTATTTATTTAAAGTTCTACTGTTTTTTTTTGTCAGTACAGATAAATGTTTGATCAAACTATGTCGGAACTCCGCTCACACAAGTACTAAAAAAAAGATATTACGCATGAAAAAGGAAAATTACCGAAAATTAAAACATTAAGATCAAATTTATTTTTAGTAATTAAAAAACTACTAAGGTCCAAAAATGTATTATACTCTAAATAACTTCTCTAGTTCATCACCGATCCAACCGTACCAAAATTTAACAAAATTTGATATTTAGCTAGCTAGCTAGCTACCTAGTAATTGATAGGATTTTCAGATTCTAAAGCTAATTTTATCAATAATAGTAAAGAAGTACTGACGAACAAAATTTGATCAGTGTTGGTATTATGGAGCAATATAATATGACAAGTGCATAATTTAACAAAAAAAAAATGTATCTATTAAGCAGTATCTGAAAAACAGTAATGTCATTTCATCATTGGTGTGAGCACTCAAAGAAATTATTAATTATGTTCAATAATATTGTCTATTCTCACGGTTATTTTTAGCATTTTTATCTATATTGGTATATAAAAGCGATAGATCACTCTTCACGAAAACTCAGAAATTTTGCATGGAGGTGTATTTTAGCACGCAGGTGCTCGTTAAGACGGGGTTTTGTGAAATACAACCCCTAAGAAGGTGAAACAAGGAATGGACGGTTGTATGAATCGTAATTTTCAAAGTTATAAGCATGAGATCCACACATAACCGATTTTAATGAAAGTTGGTACACAAATAGACTTAATTTCAAAAAAGGACATGGGTTACTTTTTTTTACAGAAAAGGGTTGAAATGAGGGATAAAATTATATGGAAATTCGTAATTTTTGAACACAAAACCATGAAACTTCGTATCTAGACATTTAACGCGAAGCAAATATGTGTTTGTTTTAGCAATTTCGTAATTTAGAATTGTACGTAGTATAAAGAATTGTATTGTTGAAATGGGCCCCCATTTAAATGGGGGATGGAAGGTTTATATGAAAGTTCGTTACTGTTGAAGATAAAACCATGACTTCGTATCTAAACGCTTGACGCGAAGCAATCGCTTCGCTATATAATAAGCTTCGCGTAGCAATTTTGTAATTTCGATTTCTTAATTATTCATTAACTGAACAGATATAAATAATAATAATAAATAAATAAATAATAAATATTGGTGGACAATTCACACACAACACCATCTGACCCCAAACTAAGCAAAGCTTGTGTGATGGCAGATGAAAGTTTTGTGTGGAAATTCGTCGTTGTTGAAGATAAAACCATGGAACTTTATATCTAACACTTGAAGTGGGGAAAATAAAGGGTTGTTCTAGCAATTTTGTAATTTAAAACCGTGCGGGGATGAAATAGAAGTTGAAATGGGGGATGAAATTTATATGGAAGTTCGTCAATGTTGAAAACCGTAAATTTTTTAAATTAGACACTTAAAATGCATACTATTTTATAGTATACATGTGAAAGTAACTCTACCTGTCAATTAAGTTTTGACGCCTAAACCACTGAACTGATTTTTATGAAATTGTAGGTACACATTTTTTTTAAATATTAGTAAAAGTAAATTTGTATGGGTGTACTACTGTTCATGTAAATATGTACTCCCTCAGTTACCTTAATACTTACTTATTTTACGCGGAAGAAGTCGCGGGTAAAAGCTAGTAGTTAATAAAATAATAATAAATATAATTATGTTTTATTATAGTCACAACGTGGACATTAATTTATGGTGATATTTCTTCACAAGTAATCCTTGCATTCGATTCAACTTTCGATTTACAGTAACATCCTTAGTGGTTAAAAACAAAAAAGTTTAACTGACGCAACATTGTAGCGACGTGCAGTTCTTTAGATCAGATATTGTTTATTATATTTAGAATGGTTTATACGTGAAAACAAATCGTAAAATTGCTAGTATCAGTTATTAATATAACAAATATGTAGTCGTAATAGAAAAAAAATATACAATATGCAGTTTTAACAAAACGAAAAAATATATTATTTTATGCCCGCCGTTACAAGGTTACGTTGTCGAATTTTGATGAATTGTCAAATGTTACCTATTAAAATGCCCCGACTATAGTAATTAAATAAAACAACTGCTTAATGGCTCATTATTTATTGAAGGAATGGATTATTTTACGAATACACAGAAAATTTGTGATTAGGAAAATATATCGGGCATTGAAAGGACATCGTTATTTTAGATTCTGCTCGAATTGCTATCCGCGATTTCTAATAAATAAATAAATATTGGTGGACAATTCACACACAACACCACAGGTGGTGTGTATTGGGTCAGAACCCAAACTAAACAAAGCTTGTGTGATGGCAGCCAGATAGCTGATATAATACTTATATAGTTTTAAATACATACTTATTATATACATACATATACATGACATCTCTTCCTAATTTCTGTCGTAGTTAAATTTATTCTTATCTCCTCTTTCATAGTCACAAAAGCATTATTTTAATTCTTTGTATCAACCCCTCTTTTGTATTAATTTGTTCTTGATTGTAGGCCAACTCTTTGGCCCGACCCCAAACGTAGAAATGCGGAGGTGTTAAATCTGGGGATTGGGCCGGCCATTCAGTTGCCCACCTCTCCCTATCCATGACTCAGGAAATGTGTTGTTGAGTAGTTCTCGGACGTCCAGCCTGAAATGAGCCGGGCACCCATCGTGTTGAAACACAAGGGGCATATCGTCGTCTAAAACTTCCGACAGCAGATCAGGCAAGACGTCCATTAAAAATTCAAGGCAATTTTCCCCATTTAAAATGTCAGGTTGTCAGGTAGGAAATAAGGCACAATAATAGTCGTGAATTCTCCCCAAAATCAGTTTGGCATTGGCCTTTCTTTTTCGTAAGAAAGAGACAAAACATGACATTGCATTCCTAAGCTCTGAGGTCATGCTAAGGGACCTTTGCCGCTGTTTTTTTAACAATAGTAACAATAAACCTCTACCTGAGTGGACCTCAATAAACAATAGAAGTCACGTTTTTTTTATAATTTAACAACTTTTTGGATACATATTTAGTACCGTTGGATAGGTGATGAACTAGAGAAGTTATTTAGAGTACAATTAATTATTAAAACTTAGTGGTTTTATAATTATTAAAAAAAATATTGATCTTAAAGTTTTTATTTTCGGTAGTTATAGTCAGTAGTAGTCCAAGATCCCAGAGCCGCCAGACGTCACGCATTTTCTGATGGATGAAATGTGGACGATTGAGTAGAGTTAGTACGTACCTACTAAGAACACAAACATGATTACCCCCTAACTTGCTCAGACGGCCAATTTTGAGATATGGGGTCCAGAAGCTACATTACTTACTACGCGTATTTTCTGATAACTGATTTTTACGTATGTGGCTATAACATATCTTTAAAAATAAGGCCCAATACTCCCAGACACTTTCCGTAGGCCGTTTTGCTTAACAGACGCTTTAAAACTCGAAGTTAGCGGATAATCATGTGTTCTTAGTACGTACTAACTCTACTCAATCGTCCACATTTCATCCATCAGAAAATACGTGACGTCTGGCGGCCCTGGGATCTTACTCTATAGAACTTTAAATAAATAAAAAAGTTATAGCAGCTTTAAGGTCAAATTTCGGGAAAATCTTAAAAAACTTTAAAAATTTACCTATCTCCTAAATTATAAAACTTTGGTTAGAGATAGTAACCTTCATTAGGTAGCATAATATAATTATGACCTCCTCCATACGTGATGTTGCCATGGCGGGTCCTGTACCATTCACCCTGTATAAGATGTCCGTACTTTTGCTCGAGAGGGTCTGGGCGACGCGACAGACCTCCTCGCTGGGGATGGCGTCGACGAGCGCCATGGCGCTGCGAGCGTCGTCGATCACCACGTTATTGGCGATCTGCAGCGCCAGCCCTTCGCACGTCCTCACGCAGTCTTCCTCTTGAAGCGCCAGGCTCAGTTCTGTTCGACAGAAGTAACACATATTTTTTTTAATTTAACCTCAGCTCTCCCACTTCTGGCCATAGGTCTCCCCCAATTCCCTCCACTTTATCCGATCCTGAGCTGCCATCATCCAATTATTTTTCAATTTTAAGTTTTAATTTTTCAGGTCGGTTTTTGGTTTTTCAGAGAAAATCCTACTATCCTAATAATCCTAATCCTAATAACAATATTATAAATCACAATGTATGGATGTTTGGATATTTGGATGTTTGTTGTTCAATCACGTCATAGCGTATTAATATATCGAGGTGAAATTTGGAATACAGTTAAATTATAGCCTGGAATAACATACATATAAGCTTTCTATCCCGGGAAAATAACAAGAACGGGAACTACGCGGGTAACACCGCTGACACTGCGAAAAAATTATATAAACTGCTGTATAATTATTATATTTGTGTAACAAGTGTGCCAGAGTAGTGACTCACTGAGGCGGGCCTTTCCAATGCAGATCTGCTTGGAGTCGAGTTGGGTAACAAGTGTGCCAGAGTAGTGACTCACTGAGGCGGGCCTTTCCAATGCAGATCTGCTTGGAGTCGAGTTGGGTAACAAGTGTGCCAGAGTAGTGACTCACTGAGGCGGGCCTTTCCAATGCAGATCTGCTTGGAGTCGAGTTGGGTAACAAGTGTGCCAGAGTAGTGACTCACTGAGGCGGGCCTTTCCAATGCAGATCTGCTTGGAGTCGAGTTGGGTAACAAGTGTGCCAGAGTAGTGACTCACTGAGGTGGGCCTTTCCAATGCAGATCTGCTTGGAGTCGAGTTGGGTAACAAGTGTGCCAGAGTAGTGACTCACTGAGGCGGGCCTTTCCAATGCAGATCTGCTTGGAGTCGAGTTGGGTAACAAGTGTGCCAGAGTAGTGACTCACTGAGGCGGGCCTTTCCAATGCAGATCTGCTTGGAGTCGAGTTGGGTAACAAGTGTACGAGAGTAGTGACTCACTGAGGTGGGCCTTCCAATGCAGATCTGCTTGGAGTCGAGTTGGGTAACAAGTGTGCCAGAGTAGTGACTCACTGAGGCGGGCCTTTCCAATGCAGATCTGCTTGGAGTCGAGTTGGGTAACAGTGTGCCAGAGTAGTGACTCACTGAGGCGGGCCTTTCCAATGCAGATCTGCTTGGAGTCGAGTTGGGTAACAAGTGTGCCAGAGTAGTGACTCACTGAGGCGGGCCTTTCCAATGCAGATCTGCTTGGAGTCGAGTTGGGTAACAAGTGTGCCAGAGTAGTGACTCACTGAGGCGGGCCTTTCCAATGCAGATCTGCTTGTAGTTGAGTTGTCCGACGTTGCAGAGGAACTCCGAGGCCGCGAGCGTGGCGTCCCACGCCGTGGCCGCGCGCGTGCGCACCAGGATGCCTGCGTGAGAGTAACTTTAGCAAGTTTATTCAAATTACATTTAGTTAATTCATTCAACAAAATTACTAATATTTAATTAAGTTAACGGGTAACTTACGTGTCACGGTCGTATCACACTTTTTTTAAACTATATTACAGGTTCGCACTTGATCACCATCTCGCCTGATGTTAAGCGATCTACGATGGAGCGTGATTACCTACCGATTCACTCTCGATTTGAAGACACTAAGATTGTAAGATTGTAACTATCGGGAAAACCCACTCAGGCAACGCATTCGACAACCTAGATGTCACAAACACTCCACGTTTGTGGAAAAACTCCGCAACAAATAAAGTGAGGTTCTAGGTCGTATGTTCAAATCTCGCCTGTAGTCAAGCGCCGCAGCAAATAAAGTAGGTTTGTAATGCAAAGTACGGGGGACCCGGGATTTTTTTTTTGGGATATGTTCAAGAATGACCTCTGCATGTAAATCCAAGTTGGCGCGGCGGGCGGGGGTTCACTTCAGCCGCCATCTTGGAAAACACGTTTTTTAATATCCGCGAACCGCGCATCGTACGATAAAACTGTCGAAATCATTATTATAATCGAATTCATTATTATAGTAATTTATAGGTCATTTCATGCTCTACAATTTAGTTACCATTATTTTTAATTTATAAACTAAACATGAAGCTAAAACCATACTGTAACAAGCTTGGAGCGCTATAATTAAAAACCTATGCGTTAAATAACAAAAGTTTAAAATAAAAAAGATGACAAATATCTATAATATGTATAATATCTACAATAAGGATTTCGCCAATTTTTATCGTACGATTCGCGGTTCGCGAGATATTCAATAAAAAGTGTTTTCCAAGATGGCGGCTGAAGTGAACCCCCTCCCGCCGCGCCAACTTGGATTTACATTCAGGGGGCATTCTTGAACGTATATCCCAAAAAAAAACCAGGTCCCGTACGTTGCATTACAAACCTACTTTATTTGCTGCGGCGCTTGGACTACAGGCGAGATTTGAACATACGACCTAGAACCTCAGTTTCTGGAATCCACTGGTGGACTCGGACGTTACAGCACGGCTTGTTGGGAAACAAAAGGCCGGCAAAGTGAGAGTACTTTATTCATAAATGTATAATTTTCACGTCATTTATGAAAAATTAAAACAAAAGAAAGAGCATGTATGCTCCGTTCTTTTGTTTTGTAAACATTTTCAAAGAAATTATCACTTCACTATATTACGAGTATCGTAATAATTATCGTACAGAAAACTGTCAAGCATTAAACGAGTATAATATGTTACAAGTTGTATTAAGTACAATTAATTATTGTACAATCGAATTAGTCCCGTGTCAATTTTTGAAGCGAGAACTTTTTGGGCACACCACATGGTTTTTCTTTGGACTATGCATTGAGTCGAGTTCAATCGTCACGTTCAGAAATGAAAGAAATCTTCGGGTAAACTCGTATGATCTAGATGACTATAACGTGGCGTGGTCAAGGCAGCTAGCAACCGCATTGCGACTGTATCATTTTAACCCCCGACCAAAAAGAGGGATGTTAGAAGTTTAACGTCAATGTCAGGGTGTCTTTGTGTGTATCTGTCTGTGGCACCGTAGAGCTCAAACGGATCGACCGATGACAATACAGTTTTTTTTAGTTAACATGGATTCAAGATGGCGGCTTTCACCAAATTGCGGATAAAATAATGGTATCAATATGGGTATCAAATGAAAGGGCTTGACTAGTAGAATACTGTACAAATTTTAAACTGAGGTTGTTTTTTGTAACTTTTATTACAGGTTAACGCTTGTGACCACCTTCTCGTCTCGGTCTACGATGGAGCGTGCTTATTTAGAAGACACCGATTGACTCTCGATTTGAAGACACTAAGATTGTAACCGTCACCTCACTCAGGTAACACATTCCACAACTTAGACGTTCTTATCATTTAGAGTCAAACTTCTTCATTCGAGTCGAACGGCCAGTTGTATCGATCCAGACGCGCATCTAGGCTAGATGGCCATGGTTACATGTGTAATGGTAGCCCACCATAGTCATCTAGAAATACATCAGCCATGATCCCGAGCTCACCCGAAGCAATCACGAGCGTGACGCTTGAGCTCAATTCACAGGCCACGAAAAATCGGTGTGTGATGCGTCAAAAGAAGTTTTCACTTAAAAAATCGCCGTGAACGCGGAGCTAAAAAGACTTACCGAAGATCCCCGATTCCCTGTAGGAGATGTTGAAGGCCCGGAACTGCGTGTAGATGTCGTCGGCCGCCAGCGTCGGCAGCGGCGACTGCGGCGCGCGGTCCAGCCGGTGCGAGCCGCGGGACACGTCGCCCGCGCCGCACGCCTCGACGATGGCGCTGGAGGAACGATGATGGCGTGCAAAATGCTTCAGCAGGGTGGAGCAAAATGGAGGTAGCTGGAAGAACAAAATGCTTCAGCAGGTAGCTGGAGGAACAAAATGCTTCAGCAGGTAGCTGGAGGGAACAAAATGCTTCAGCAGGTAGCTGGAGAGAACGAAATGCTTCAGCAGGTAGCTGGGAGAGGAACTGGAAACAAATGCTTCAGCAGGTAGCTGGAGGAACAAAATGCTTCACAAAATGCTTCAGCAGGTAGCTGGAGAGTAGCTGGAGAGAAAAAATGCTTCAGCAGGTAGCTGGAAGAACGAAATGCAGGTAGCTGGAGGAACAAATGCTTCAGCAGGTAGCTGGAGAGAACAAAATGCTTCAGCAGGTAGCTGGAGGGAACAAAATGCTTCAGCAGGTAGCTGGAGAGAACAAAATGCTTCAGCAGGTAGCTGGAGAACAAAATGCTTCAACAGGTAGCTGGAAGAACAAAATGCTTCAGCAGGTAGCTGGAGAGAACAAAATGCTTCAGCAGGTAGCTGGAGAGAACAAAATGCTTCAGCAGGTAGCTGGAGGAACAAAATGCTTCAGCTTCAGCAGGTAGCTGGAGGAACAAAATGCTTCAGCAGGTAGCTGGAGGAACAAATGCTTCAGCAGGTAGCTGGAGCTGGAACAAAATGCTTCAGGTAGCTGGAAGAACAAAATGCTTCAGCAGGTAGCTGGGAGAACAAAATGCTTCAACAGGTAGCTGGAAAGCAGGTAGCTGGAGAACAAAATGCTTCACAAAATGCTTCAGCAGGTAGCTGGAGAGAACAAAATGCTTCAGCAGGTAGCTGGAACAAAAGCAGGTAGCTGGAGGAACAAAATGCTTCAGCAGGTAGCTGGAAGAACAAAATGCTTCAGCAGGTAGCTGGAGAGAACGAAATGCTTCAGCAGGTAGCTGGAGAGAACAAAATGCTTCAGCAGGTAGCTGGGAGAACAAAATGCTTCAGCAGGTAGCTGGGAGAACAAAATGCTTCAGCAGGTAGCTGGAGAGAACAAAATGCTTCAACAGGTAGCTGGAGAGAACAAAATGCTTCAGCAGGTAGCTGGAGAACAAAATGCTTCAGCAGGTAGCTGGAGAGAACAAAATGCTTCAGCAGGTAGCTGGAGAGAACAAAATGCTTCAGCAGGTAGCTGGAGGAGAACAAAATGCTTCAGCAGGTAGCTGGAGAGAACAAAATGCTTCAGCAGGTAGCTGAGAGAACAAAATGCTTCAGCAGGTAGCTGGAGAGAACAAAATGCTTCAGCAGGTAGCTGGAGAGAACAAAATGCTTCAGCAGGTAGCTGGGAGAACAAAATGCTTCAGCAGGTAGCTGGGAGAACAAAATGCTTCAGCAGGTAGCTGGAGAACAAAATGCTTCAGCAGGTAGCAGCAGGCTTCCAGCAGGTAGCTGGAGAGAACAAAATGCTTCAGCAGGTAGCTGGAGAGAACAAAATGCTTCAGCAGGTAGCTGGTAGAGAACAAAATGTTCCAGCAGGTAGCTGGAGAGAACGAAATGCTTCAGCAGGTAGCTGGAGAGAACAAAATGCTTCAGCAGGTAGCTGGAGAGAACAAAATGTTCCAGCAGGTAGCTGGAGAGAACAAAATGCAGGTAGCTGGAGAGAACAAAATGCTTCAGCAGGTAGCTGGAGAGAACAAAATGCAGGTAGCAGCAGGTAGCTGTAGCTGGAGAACAAAATGCTTCAGCAGGTAGCTGGAGAGAAAATGCTTCAAATGCTTCAGCAGGTAGCTGGAGAGAACAAAATGCTTCAGCAGGTAGCTGGGAGAACAAAATGCTTCAGCAGGTAGCTGGGGAGAACAAAATGCTTCAGCAGGTAGCTGGAGAGAACAAAATGCTTCAGCAGGTAGCTGGAGAGAACAAAATGCTTCAGCAGGTAGCTGGAGAGAACAAAATGCTTCAGCAGGTAGCTGGAGAACAAAATGCTTCAGCAGGTAGCTGAGAGAACAAAATGCTTCAGCAGGTAGCTGGGAGAACAAAATGCTTCAGCAGGTAGCTGGAGAGAACAAAATGCTTCAGCAGGTAGCTGGAGAGAACAAAATGCTTCAGCAGGTAGCTGGAACAATGTTCATGCTTCAGCAGGTAGCTGGAGAGAACAAAATGCTTCAGCAGGTAGCTGAGAGAACAAAATGCTTCAGCAGGTAGCTGGAAGAACAAAATGTTTCAGCAGGTAGCTGGAGAGAACAAAATGCTTCAGCAGGTAGCTGGAGAGAACAAAATGCTTCAGCAGTAGCTAGCTTCAGCAGGTAGCTGGAGAGAACAAAATGCTTCAGCAGGTAGCTGGAGAGACAAAATGCTTCAGCAGGTAGCTGGAGAGAACAAAATGTTCAGCAGGTGGAGAGAACAAATGCTTCAGCAGGTAGAGAGAGAACAAAATGCTTCAGCAGGTAGCTGGGAGAACAAAAATGTTTCAGCAGGTAGCTGGAGAGAACAAATGGCAGGTAGCTGGAGAACAAAATGCTTCAGCAAAATGCTTCAGCAGGTAGCTGGAGAGAACAAAATGTTCAGCAGGTAGCTGGAGAGAACAAAATGCTTCAGCAGGTAGCTGGAGAGAACAAAATGCTTCAGCAGGTAGCTGGAGAGAACGAAATGCTCAGCAGGTAGCTGGAGAGAACAAAATGGTAGCTGGAGAGAACAAAATGCTTCAGCAGGTAGCTGAGAGAACAAAATGCTTCAGCAGGTAGCTGGAGAGAACAAAATGTTCAGCAGGTAGCTGGAGAGAATGCTTCAAAATGGAGAGAACAAAATCCAGCAGGTAGCTGGAGAGGAACAAAATGTTCCAGCAGGTAGCTGGAGAGAACAAAATGCTTCAGCAGGTAGCTGGAGAGAACGAAATGCTTCAGCAGCAGGTAGCTGGAGAGAACAAAATGCTTCAGCAGGTAGCTGAGAGAACGAAATGCTTCAGCAGGTAGCGAAATGTTCCAGCAGGTAGCTGGGAGAGAACAAAATGCTTCAGCAGGTAGCTGGAGAGAATAAAATGTTCCAGCAGGTAGCTGGAGAGAACGAAATGCTTCAGCAGGTAGCTGGAGAGAATAAAAATAAAATGTTCCAGCAGGTGGAGGAAATGTTCCAGCAGGCAGCTGGGGAGAATAAAATGTTCCAGCAGGTAGCTGAGAGAACGAAATGTTCCAGCAGGTAGCTGAGAGAACGAAATGTTCCAGCAGGTAGCTGGAGAGAACGAAATGCTTCAGCAGGTAGCTGGAGAGGAAATGTTCCAGCAGAGACGAAATGCTTCAGCAGGTAGCTGGAGAGAACGAAATGTTCAGCAGGTAGCTGGAGAGAACAAAAATGTTCCAGCAGGTAGCTGGAGAGAACAAAATGTTCCAGCAGGTAGCTGGAGAGAACGAAATGCTTCAGCAGGTAGCTGGAGAGAACGAAATGCTTCAGCAGGTAGCTGGAGAGAACGAAATGTTCCAGCAGGTAGCTGGAGAGAACGAAATGCTTCAGCAGTAGGTGAGAGAACGAAAAGCTGAGAACAAAGAGAACGAAATGCTTCAGCAGGTAGCTGGGGAGAAGGTAGCTGGGGAGAAAAATGCTTCAGCAGGTAGCTGGAGAACGAAAGTTTGCTAGCTGGGGAGAACAAAATGCTTCAGCAGGTAGCTGGAGAGAACAAAATGCTTCAGCAGGTAGCTGGAGAGAACAAAATGTTCCAGCAGGTAGCTGGAGAGAACGAAATGCTTCAGCAGGTAGCTGGGGAGAACAGCTTGCTTCAACAGGAAGCTGGAGATATAATGTAGTAATATTTTATTATGATTAATTTTATTAGAAGAGCTTATGTGCTTTTCCAGATTTTTTTTTAAGAGGGATGACATCGGGTTATGTCGGACTGGGTCACAGACAAACATGGTGCCTATCAGTATCTATAGTATATATTTGACCCAGTCATAATTCCTATAGAATATTCCTGTACATATACTATACCGGACAACATTTGAACCACCAGGAGACCTAGGTAAGGAAGGGTATCAAATAATAACATTCAGTACTATGCAGTCAATTGTAAGCTGTCCAACTGAGCTAGGGGGTTCCAACCCTCGATATTTTTCCCTTGTCGTTTGATTTTGTACAGCGTTGCGGAGTAATGGATTAGAAAAGGTATTATTATTTGATAGCTCACTTAAGAAACTACGCGGGTGAAACTGGAGGGCACAGTTTATTTATTGTCGTATAAATAAGTATTCTGGCCATGGTCATCTGGATGGCCACGGTTAGATGTGTAATGGTAACCATAATAATACGCCATCTAGCAAATCTCAACGAATTTCCTACGCTAGATGACCACGATCCCGAGTTCACCCGAAGATTTCTTTCATTTACGAACGTGACGCTTGAGGTTAATTCACAGGTCACGAAAAATCCGTGTGTGGTGCGGCAAAAGAAGTGTTCACTTCAGAAATTTCAGTAACAGAGTTAGTGAACCGCGGAGCGATGGAATAGAAGCTGAAGCCTGAAGAACTGACTCGAGGTTGTCGCAGGAGCAGCAGCCAGGCACGGCCAGCGCCACCCAGGTCTCCGCGCCGCGCCCGAGGTCGTGGGCCTCGAACCCGGCGCGGTGCTGCGCCGCCGGCACCAAGCGCGGCTTCACACGCTCCTGGAAAAACTAAAAATTTTTACAACACAAAACAACACAATCACAAAATTAAAATTTTGGTTAATCCCCGACTACCTCAGATTTGTTATCTGTACAACATTCTACTAGTCAAGCCCTTTCATTTGATACCCTTAAGGAAGTTGTGAAAAAAGAAATGTAATTCGCCATTTTGTGGTAGCGGCCATCTTGGATTTGAAATTTGCCATAGTGCAAAGTAGTCTACTAGTCAAGACCTTTCATCGGATACCCATATTGAGGTAGTACTAAAAAAAATTAGGTATGTGTTTCGCCATTTTGTGGTGGCAGCCATCTTGGATTTGAAATTTGCCATAGTGTATATATAGTATTCTACTAGTCAAGCCCTTTCATTTGATACCCATATTAAGGTAGGTTGTTAAGAAATATTTTGTCCGCCATTTTGTAGAGGCGGCCATCTTGAATCGATATTAACTAAACATAGCTAAAAACATCCGCACGGTTAACCTTCAAATAAAAAAAAACTCCATCGAAATCGACCTATCCGTTTGAGCTCTACGGTGCCACAGACAGAAAGACAGACATCGGCGTCAAACTTGTAACACCCCTTTTTTTGGTCGGGGGTTAAAAAGGACTGCTTCATGAGGTGTTTACCTTTATTTAAGTGTGCCCCATACAATTGAAATCACCGTCAGTTTAAATTACGCGTGAAATTAAAGACTTACCTACGCAAGGAAAGTTTATAATGAAGTTTGAAGTTGGGTACGAATGCACCCTGGGCATTATACAACAACTTGCCCTGGTGACTGGTGACATCTTGTTGTGCGATGGCTAATCCCGGCCGGGGAAGAGACTTCGCGCTCCTAGCTCTTAGAGCAGCGTGTCTAGAAGTTCGTAAGTAGTAAGGGAATGAAAGACTTGGGAAGGTTACTCGGCTGATACTCATACCGACCAAGTAAAATTCCTAAGTTTTCTAGAGGATGACCTGCCGCAAGTACTCTGATGTCTCTGATTAGCAGAGTGTTCAGTGGAAGGACGAGAGCCGCGATGTGGTCATAGAGGCTATCTCTAGCCGCGGTTGTGAGGCTGGAACTCTCACTGCCGACCATTCTTAGCCAATATGCTCGACAGTGAGAGGTCATGTGAGGTGGAGGAGCGAGAACAGGCCAGGACCTCTGGATGAGCATATCCAAAGACGCGACGGTAAAGTGTTTTCTTATCTTATCTTAAATTGGGTACAGAGGCGAGTCCACACCCTGGTTCGTATCTCTCTCCACCGGCACCGGAGGGCAGACTAAATGCATTTCTCCCAATTAAAAAACATCTATAATCGTTAGATTACAATCTGACAGTATTTACATACAATTTTACGGTGGCCTAAGTAATCATGGATCTTCTGCGCGTGTGTTTGTTATTATAAGTACTCTTCTTAAATGGATGGACCGAGTTTGATGATTTTTGTGCGTATTCAAGTAGATTCGAGAACGGCTTCTCGGCCAGACTTAGAATCGGCTAAGCCATGAGGCCACCCAAAGTTTGCCACTCGACAGCCAGTAGATGGCGGTCGAGCAAAAATTTAATCTATTATCGATTAAAAAAAATTGGCTGTCACAGACTGCGATAAAAGTGCACACTTAAACTTAAAATTGTAGTAAGTAACACCATTAATGTTGTACAATACGTCGCCTGTATAACTACAAGTATACTGCTATTACGTATACTGGTGACGCGCTGACGCGATCTCACAAAGTTGCACCCGCAGAACATACATCTGTTCTGTAGTTGCACCCGTCTAAGCACTATTTCTTCGCATTTTTTTTGTTTATGAAACAAAAGAAAAAATACGTGTGGTAGGTACATCATTTTTAACTAAATATACGAGTAATTTAAATCTAACTTACGGGCTGATTAGTTTCCTCCCGGCCACGTGGTTTGGCTTTATAATTTCTTCAAAACAGTCCGTCCACTTACCCGTCTAAACTCCAACAGCTCAGCCAGTTTGATGGTCTCTTCGAACGGTATCCCGACGCTCGCGACGCTGAGCTCGTCCGCGCGGTAGTGCGTGGACGCGAAGCAGTTGAGGTCGTCTTCGTGCATGGAGCCGATGCGCTCCTCCTCGCAGTACAGCGAGTTCCCGAGCCCGGCCGTCCAGGACGCGGTCTGGATGAGGTCCATGACGCGCGCGCGGGGGCTCAGCCGGACCAGCTCGTCGCGCACCATCTGCCGCCGGTCGTCCACTTCCCAACCGTGGAAACAGCATCTTACAACAAAACAAGTGTAGTTTAGTGTAACAGGAAGCCTAGCAGCTTCACGTTGCCGCAAGCTTCACGGAGCGTCCCCGGAGTCCCCAGGAACTTCGCCCGATGAGCCGCCACTCCCGTGCACTCCATGAGCACGTGAGCGGCCGTTTCTTCAGCCTCAAGGCAAGAACGGCCACTATCGATCCGCAGCCCCCGGGTTCAGATCACACATGCACTACCGTCTATGCCGATCTATGAGTCATTTCCGTAATGCCGCTAACTTAAAACGGTGAAGGAAAACAACACGTACCTAGAATATTTTGAGGTCATGTGTCATTAATCCGCTCTCGGCCAGAGTGGTGGATTATGGCTTTGACTCTCTCCTTGCGAGAGAAGGCATCGCAGTGAGAACATTTAGTTGGCTGCTTATTCTTAGTAGTACATAGTTGCACTTTTTGCGAAGTTCTGATGAAGCACCACACTTTTGCCAGTTATTATACCGACAAGGAGTAATGGAACGTCTCTGTGTTAGTATTTGAAGAAATGTTGGCAGAAAAAATACAGGGCAGACATAAAACCTCGTTTGTACTACGCGATGGTGATGGCGCGGCGCAGTGCTAGGTAATGAATGACTTGGACTCTTCATATTCCATTAGTGTGTCGCTGCATCAGATGGTTGCCCTGCTCGTCTCCTTACTGTATACTCATTTTATACTATAAAATAAGTTTACCTCCCGTCCCCGGTTGTAGGTACCAACTGGCACTAGGTAGTCCACCACAAAACCACTGGAAGATGCGATTCAGATTCGTGAGGTTGTAGGCTCGGATCTCGCCTGCAACTCTAAGTAGTAGGTACCTTTCTAAGCACAAATTTGTCATCACCAAAATGCGACGAAATCGGAATATCACCTAATTCTATCGAAGTCATGTATCAACCCACTCTCGTTCAGCGAGGTCTTGGAAATCTCCTTACGGGAGGAGGCCCCCAGCCCCAGCAGTGGAAACAATTATTAATTCGTGGGCTGCTTATGCACGATAAGCAGTTTACGGTAAAAATATAACGACGCGACGTATAAAAACAGTAACTTGCTAATTTGTACGCTCTGATATTTTGCTATTCACTTTCTGCAGGCACTTAAATTTTTATGTAAATAAGCTGACTACAATCTATTGCCAAGTGAAGCGGAAGCATCGTCAGCGTCAATCATCGTTGGTGTGATCGAGTGTGACGGCGGTCCCGCGACTCCGCCCCCCAGCCGTGCCGGAAACTCTGTGGGGCTTAGTCGATAGTCGGTAGGCTACAACTGTTTTTTTTTTATGAAAAGTGACGAGACGAGCAGGACATGTTCCTGATGGTAAGCAACATGACTGCCACATAATAGCACAGTGACACGCAGCTATTGGAACGTGAAGAGTCCAAATCATTATAGGTAATGATTTGGACTCTTCAGAGATATATAATCTTAGATCCCTGGGTGACGAGCGCAGTGCAGTGCTAAGTAATGATTTGGACTCTTCATCTTCTAATAGCTCCGTGACACTGAGCGGTTATGGGCAGGCGTGTTGCTTACCATCAAGCACAGGTAGGTCCTGCTCGTGGAGTGGAAGGACAAGAGGCGCGGACCGGCCATAGAGTGGTGAAGGTGGACCTCTCGCTGTCGACCATCTTTGCCGTGATGCTTGACAGTGAGAGGTTGTGTGAGTTAGAGGCGCAACAGTTGGAAGCCTCTCGCTCCTCCACTGAGGCAAAAACGAACACGGGAGCGAGCCTGGAGATAGCAACTCCGGCCTCGCGACCCGTCTCCACTGGAGAGCCCGGGGCGTTGGACGTTTAGGGCCGTCCGGTACCCTACCTAGGGATAGGCCTGTGAAGAGGTGACGCACCGTTGATTTCCGGGGCGTCACTTCAGCTAAATGCGGGGTGCTAACGCCCCTAGCGAGGCGAATCCGCAAGGGCGGTGGCAAGGGTCAGGGTCGTTGGTCAGGGGCACCATGTCTGTCGTCGCCATGTTGTCGAGCTCGACATACCACACCATGCCCCTGCATGGTGGGGATACATAAATGTATTTCCCTCACATAAAAAAACGGACACAGGGACTATAAGTATATTACGTGTATTTTTCTCACTCTGACGCGCTTGTTCACTGTATATTGTTTCTCTCTCTAGCATCCCGAGTTTACCCGAAAATCTCTTCACTAGCCGAGCGTGACGCTAGAATTCAATTCACAGCCCACGAAAAATCTATCTAGGGGCGCCAAAAGAAGTTTTCACTTCAAAAATATCCGAATGGTCGACCAAACGCGAAGCTTGGCTGATGTTACCTTGGCCTCTCCAATCGGTCTCCAGAAGTATATACCGTCATATTTCGGCCTGTATCTACTAAGCTCTAACTTACGGATAGTCTAATCGGGAGAATGGCAACTGCTACTGGGTTATGGCCTTGACTCTTCTTGCGTGAGAAGGCTCAGAGCCCCAGAAGTAGGAACATTTCTTCTTCTTCTTAAGCCCATTATCGTCCACTGCTAAGCATAGGGATCTCTTTGTGTACTCCACTTGTATCGATCCTTTGCTAGTTTCATCCATGCACGAGACTGGCAAAAGATCGATACAAGTCGGTCGATCAGTCGGCATGATGACGTGCCGGTGGGCCAGCCACCGATCTGCCACCTGCCATCACCCTGCCTGGCAACGTTTCCAGCCCGATTCTAATTGAGAGAAGTGATCGCTTTACATTTAGTCAGCTGCTCATGCTACTAAGCTCACCTGGCGGCCACGTCGTGGAGGTAATGCTTGACCTTGGTGAAGGTGGTGGGCGGCGTGCAGCGTGTAGGCCACGGTCTGGCGGTCGGCGGCGCAGGTCACGGCCACGCCGTAGTGCTGGGGGATCCGCATCTTCAGGAACGAGCTGAACCCGCAGCCGGACGCCGGCGAGCACACGCGCATGAAGTGCGACGCTCCCAGCTGCCTGTCCGTCTCGAACCGAGACCCGGCCTGGGGAACCAACCACTAATACATTAGCGGGCGTTCAAGTTATATATGTGATGTAGTAGAACCTTTGTAGAGTCTAGGGGAAGTACCTTTACCAGTTATTTTGCCGGCAAGCAGTAGTGTGCAACAATTACTGTGGTCCGGTTTGAAGGGCAATGTTTCCAGTGGCATTACAGGGCATACAAAACATCTTATATTTCTGAGTGATAAGCATAATGCAGCGCTAGGGTATAAATAATGGTGTGAGATTCGAACCAGAGGCTCCGGATAGCCCAGCTGTAGCTTTCTAGCCCAGCCGTAATTGACTAGCCCAGTCGTAACTTTCTAGACCAGCCGTAACTTACTAACCTAGCCCCAGCCGTAACTTTCTAGACTAGCCGTAACTTACTAGCCCAGCCGTAACTTTCTAGAACAGCCGTAACCTTCGAGACCACCCGTAACGTTCTAGATCAGCCGTAACTGTCTAGCCCAGCCGTTTTTCCCGTCCCCTTTATTTTCCCGGCATAAAAAGACGCTTATGTGTTCTGCTAGACTATGATCTATGTTCCAAATTTCAGCCCGATCCGTTCATGCGTTCCGACATGATTGAATAACAAATATCCAAACATTGACATTTATAATATTACTAGGAAGTAGGATTAAAATTTGACATGCGTATTAACTTTGAAATTTGTGTGTATTTTCAATATCTAAAAAACTGGTAGCACTCTTAGTTATTTTTTCAGGGATGTTTCAGTAATTTCTACCAGGAATCCCGCCTACAAAAAAACAAAATATTTTAGTATTAAAATTAACGTGGTTGTTACACATATTTAATTGGATAACGGGACGTAATACGTGAGTGTCCCGTTATCCAATTAAATATCTACAAAAGAAGTTATATACCTGAAACATGATCGTGCAAGCCGCGAGGACATGCCCCAAGGGTTTGGCAGCCGCCACTCTGGTGCCATTGAGCAGGGCGCTGCGCACCACCTCCAAGGGCCCGTAGTCCGGCCTCGGCAGCGCCGTGGGCAGGCACCCGTACAGCCGGCCCGCGCCCGCCGGCCTGCGGGGACAGAGCTTCACCAGACGTGGTTTCAATACATGGTGCATGGCAATATGTTCTTAATTAAAATTATAGTAATAAATAGTCTTTGTAAGCGATAATAAAAATATTGCTGTGTTGTTATTGTTGATATATCAATGACAGAATCAGGTGACTTTGACGGAATCCAAAGAGAATGTAAATTACTACGTAACCAAAGAAGTTGGAAAATTAATACGTAACGGAGTCATTAACAAAGTACAACAAAATAGAATCTACGTGGAATCTACTATGATCGACGAGTACTAATATTATAAAAGAGTAAGATCCTAGGGCCGCCAGACGTCACGTATTTTCTGATGGATCTGATCTGATCTGATCATAGATTTCGATTTTTTTTTCTACGCAACGATGTCTTTGGATGAAATGTGGACAATTGAGTAGAGCTAGTACGTACCACAGACTAAGTAGGTACGTACTAAGAAAACATGCCTACCCGCTAACTTAGGTACTTAGACGGCTAATGTTGAGAAATGGGGTCCAAAAGATACATTACTTACCTACTTCAAGTATTTTCTGATAACTGATTTTCACGTATGTTATAGGCAATATCTTTAACCCCCCAATACTCCCAGACACTTTCCGTCGGCCGTTTTGCTTAGCAAACGCTTTAAAACTCCCAAAATAATAGAGTTCTTAACTCTACTCAATCGTCCACATTTCATCCAACAGAAAATAAGTAACGTCTGGCGGCTCTGGGATCTTGGACTATAAAGGCGAAAGTGTGTGAATGTCTATGTATTGTTACTTCGTCACATCTAAACGACTGAAGCGATTTTAGTAAAATTTGGTATGAGTTATATAACACACTGGATTAACACAGGCTACTTTTAATCCCAAAAATACGGGAACGGGAACTACGCGAGTAAAACCGCGGGGTGTTGTTAGTATATTATAAAGCCTAAGAGTTTTTTTTGAACACTCTAATCTCAGGAACTAGGTACTAAATCGTTTTCAAAAATTCTTTCACCGTTTTATGCAGGTATGTGTTGAATGATATAAACTTATAACCCATGTTTTGTGCCACAGACAAAGCCGGGGCGGACACTTAGTGCCTAGTGTAATTAATTACATTATGTAATCAAGTCTTTGAGCCTTTCTCTAATCGTCTCTCTTCTCGCTAATCTTTATTATGAGAATCAAAGAGATAACTATACCTCGAGAATATGCAAATACCCCGCGATGCAAACTACAACTTACCAGTTTTTGACTCAGACAAATTATTATTGCTTTAAGGTTTTAAAGTGTAAGGTATCAAATGAAAGGCCTTGATCCTTGATTAGTAGAATAGGCGTGACGACAGGTCCTGCAATTAATTTAAAATTATTTGATAAAATGGGAGTATTTAAATAGAATGAAATATGCCCCAATTTTAACTTTGATATTTATAGCTTGACTTACTTTATGGTCATTCAAAGCTGGATGGGCAAGCCCATTTTAAAAGTACGAAATAATTAGTTAATGTATTTACCATTGGATAACCCATTAAATTTTTAAGTAACTTTTGTTCTGATACCAGTTTCCTAAACGCAATATTTAAAATAACTACCATACAAACTTTACGCGCGACGCATAGAAAATACGGCAGTGTGACGTCACGTTTCTGTAGTGATTTGTATGAAGCGTTTTTGGGAGAGTCCAAAATTGTGCTTTTAAAATCGTGATATCACGGGAATTTTTAAGATAACAAAGTAATTATTTCACCTATGTTTCAGTTATTGATTAGCCTTTTGACGGCACGTTAAATAAAAAACTATTTTTTACAAAAATTAAACCGACTTCAACACCTCAAATAGACACTCAAAAGCGAAAAATAATGTAATATAGGTAATTATTATAACCGCTACTCACTCATCCATATGAAGTCGGTGCCAGGCTAGTTAAAAAGTTAGCAGATATACTATGTACGAGGTAGTAAGTAAGTAGGCATAGGTAAGTAGTATCTATCTACTACCTGTTAGATTTGGCTAGCACCGACTTCATATGGATGAGTGAGTAGAGGTTATAATAATTACCTATATTAAATTATTTTTCGCTTTTGAGTGTCTATTTGTGGTGTTGAAGTCGGTTTTAATTTTGTAAAAATAGTTTATTTTACCCTTTTAGTGCTAAACAAGTTTTCACTAATGCATTTACACGATTTCGTGTTGAGATCTCAATACATGAATTAAACCCAAACACTGGGTAGTTCCTGTAAACCGTTAAGAAATTCCCTTGACTGTCCTTTATCTTCATCATCAGACCACTAATGACAGTCACAACGTTCTATGTAAAAAGTTCTCATCAATACAAATTCATCGAGCCCAAACACAAGGTAACTACTATGTACCGTCGAGGAGTTCCCTCGACCGTCTTCCCGCTCCCTCATCAGATCGACTCCAGACCATCTTTAAACTATACTGCTTTAAAATGCTCAATCAAAAACTTAACTAACGCACTAGTCATCTTTACAATTTTCGAAAGTTATCCTCGATTTCTCTAGGATACCATCATCAGATCCTGGTTTCCTTATCATGGTACCACCCTTAGAACATCTCCTTTACAACAAAAAAAGAATCATCAAAATCGGTTCATAAACGACGAAGTTATCCGCGAACACACATAAAAAAAAAAAAAAAAGGAACATACATACGGTCGAATTGAGAAACCTCCTTTTTTGAAGTCGGTTAAAAAATGAGTCGACACGCCTATTTTGTGCACTATGACAAATTTCAAATCCAAGATGGCCGCTACCACAAAATGGTGAAATATGTTTCTTTTTTATCTTCCTTCTCAATATGGGTATCAAATGAAAAGGCTTGACTAGTAAAATACTATTCCCTATGAAGAATTTAAAACCCAAGATGGCCGCCACCACAAAATAACGAATGATTTTCAACTTTTTTGCGAATTACATTATTTTATCACTATTACTTCAATATAGTATCAAATGAAAGGGCATGTCTAGTACAATACAGTGACATCTCATAGCCGCTCGCCGCGCGCGATCTCCGTGGAACGGGTGACGGTTGCGACGAAGCGGGGGCGAAACCTGCAGGTCTACTACGAAGTCCGATAAACGATATATCGGCCGAAGTTATGGACGTTTTGTACCACGAAACACAATCGATCGCCCCTTAAGGACCACGTCTCAGTTCCATAAGCCATCGCTGGTATCACGCACTGATTGAAGACTTTCGTCTTCAGCCACTGGGGTATTTTGGACTCAAAGATACGCCGTAATTTTCCGAACGCCACCCACATTTACCCAGGTAGACATATTCGTCAACAACTTCGAGTGTGATATTCTCATATACCCAGCAATAACCGGTACTAAGTACCGATATTAAGTACAACGTAAATACTTAAAAGTTAGAGCAAATTAAAAATATTATTATCGAATGATGTGCGTAATGATAAGTACCTCGTTGACCGAGCTTTGCTCGGTTTAAATGCGGTTATAAAGAGCTCTAAGTAAAAGATTTTCTCAGAAAAAAAAAGAACAAAAAGAAAAGACCTGAGTGTAAACATCAGGATTCGAACAGGGGCCTTTTGACTCCGAAGGCGAGCATATTCTGTCTGAACCATTTAGACTTAAAGGACAGTGGTGAAATAAGATATCGTATTCTAATGACATTGTAGGAGTTTTTCATAGCCTAAAAACGCGCATAAAATGATGTTTAAAAAAAATTAAACCTAGCTAGATCGATTTATCGTCCCCGAAACCCCCTGTATACATAATTTCATGAAAATCGTTCGAGCCGTTTTCGAGATTCAGATTCTATATATATATATACCTACAAGAATTGGTCGTTTAAAGGTATAAGATTACGCGAATTACTCAATGCCACATGGCATTGTCGCAATTGAAAATTTAATGAAAAATTGATTAGCGACCTGACATCCACAGACTCATCACTCGTGACTTTAGTGTACCCTTTCCTATCTATTATCAGCTAATCTATTCTCGATAAGACCCAACAAATCCCTCGCAAATAAAACCTCCGTTAGAACGTATTTATCGGTCATAACAACTAGCAGTACTTTAATCTTTTTATTGAACACTCGCATTATAGGCTAACGACAATAATTTATTACTCAGAACCAGGGCCTTGAAATTATTACTATCTGGGTTACAGGGTGTATCGGACGTTGATTTTTACGATACCTACTGCTGTTTTATCTTTTGAAAAAGAGACAGATTTTGATTTTTCTACTTTATTTTTTTTTTTAAATAAAAAGTGACGACACGAGCAGGACATGTGCCTGATGATGATGGCAACATGCCTGCCACATAACAGCACAGTGACACGCAGCTATTGGAACATGAAGAGTCCAAATCATTACCTAGCACTGCACTGCGTTTGTCACCCAGAGATCTAAGATGTTTTATCTCCAAGCGACAAGACGTTGGCGTAATTGTGCTCACCAAACATATCACACTAACATAACACAACGGGATAGAAGCCAGAAATTAATGAATTTCTCTGGAAACATTGCCCTTCAAACCGGAACACAGTAATGTTTGCACATTCCTGCTTGGCGGTAGAATAACTGTCAAAGGTGTGGTACTTCCCCAGTCGGACTCTGCCAAGAGTCCTACCACTACAAAATGATGCCCCTTGGTTATTTTCTTTCATTTGACAAGTGTACTGTGCTGCCGACAATTAGTGTAGCGGACTGGGTCAAAAATAAAACATTCCAATTAATCCGGCAACTAGATCATGGATATATAATGGGATACGTTTATTTTATCAAATTACTAGATGCCCGCCCCGGCTTCGCCCGTGGTATATTATATAGCACTCATCGGGATCCCGTACATATCCAACGGTGAAAGAATGACTGAAATCGGTTCACTCATTCCTGAGAATATCGATTTCAAACAAAAAACCTCTTCAGCAACCTGCTACGCCACCTGTCGGAAATTGTTCGTACCAACTCAGATGTAGAAAAAAAAATAGCAAAGGTTTATATTCGAGGCACAGATTACTGAAATTCAATGACGCAATCTTTGACACATGCTGTCATGTGTCATGCCAAAGCACGAAACGTACGAAAACTCTCAAAGGGAATATTTTTCCCGATTTTGTTACATTCTTGTTTCATACTCCGCTTCAATTAATAGTAGAGTTATTTTCTATAGCCTAAAGCCTTCCTCGATAAATGGACTATCCAATAGAAAAAGAATCTTTCAATTCGGACCAGTACTTCCCGAGATCCTAGCGTTCAAGCAAACAAACAAACAAACAAACAAACAAACAAACAAACTCTTCAGCTTTATAATATTAGTATAGATTAAAAACTAGCTGTCTGTACCCTGCCCCGCTTCGCTGTGGCATATTGTGATGTAAAAAATAGATAAAAACAATCCTTGATGCGGATTATATCATTCTAAAATTTCAGCTCGATCGGTGCAGAACTTTGTGAGTTTTTGAAGCGTACACAAACCAACATAACGTTTTAATATATAGAGATTGACAAAGATATCGATCATCAAACTTCCAAAATTGGGAGTGGGATCGTGACGTCACTCGTTGATAAAAATCGTACCCACAAGTGACGTCACGCGAAACTTGTAAACACTGTATCTTTGCCCATTTTTATTTGTGAAGTAAATTCTTTTGTTAAATTACGTAAATAAAAATACGTGCACAGTAATTTTTGCTATCTAACTGGCGGACTAATTAGTTTTTTTAAAGATTGTACCCTATTACACAAAAAAATACAGTTATAGAGACTGTCAATAGCAGTGAAAACTTTTAACATAGAACAAAATCCAGCCCCGCTGCTCCGCCGCCGCTCCGGCGCTACGCTGCTGGACCGCTACATTACCATGTCGGTGACGCGGTCCAATTAGATTTCCCCTCTCTAAAGTGTGCTCAACGCCGGTAAAGAAACTTTGCTCTCGTTTCAATAATTCCATTGAAATCGGTTGAGCCATCATCGCTTAACATCAGGCGAGATGGTGGTCAAGTGCGAACCTATTATACATAGTTTAAAAAAAGCCTTATCTGAGGCAGATGAACACAAGAATCGATACAAGAAATTATTTTATAGCATAAGCACCATTAAATGTCCCACTGCTGGGACCCCGGGCTCAGGGCCTTCTCTCACAAGGAGAGAGTCAATACAATCCACCACGCTGGCCCAGTGCGCGTTGGTGGATGATATTTTATATTAACTACCTGCGCCCCGCGGTTTCACCTGCGTAGTTCCCGTTCCCGTTATTTTTTGCGGGATAAAAAGTAGCCTACGTGTTCATCCAGACTACATTCTAACTTTATTCCAAATTTCAGCTCGATCCGTTACGACGTGATTGAGCAACAAACATAAAAAAATGTAATACTTATAATATAAAATAAAAATTTTGTAGTGGTAGGACTCTTGGCAGAGTCCGCCTGGGGAAGTACCACACCTTTGCCAGTTATTCTACCGCCAAGCAGTAATGTGCAAACATTACTGTGTTCCGGTTTGAAGGGCAATGTTTCCAGAGAAATTACAGGGCTTAGAGATATAAGATCTTAGATCTCTGGGTGACGAACGCAGTGCAGTGCTAGGTAATGATTTGGACTCTTCATGTTCCAATAGCTGCGTGTCACTGTGCTGTTATGTGTCAGGCATGTTGCTTACCATCAGGCACATGTCCTGATCGTCTCGTCACTCTTTATTTAAAAAAAAAAAAAATATTCTTAAATACATACTTATACTTATTGCACATAGAAAACACCCAGATAGAGTATAAATATTTGTATTGATTACACAAATAGTTGCACTGGGTGGGGATCGAACCCACGACCCACGGCTTCGCGACTTACAACCAACTAAGCCACCAGGCCAGCCGACAGTAAGTAGGAATACCTCACTCTTTCTCACCGACCAATTGGCGATGACGATGCTTTGACAACCAGAGCGGTGTTTAAAAACATCAATCCAGGTTGTCTCAAGCTCAAAGACGTTAGCAGAAAAAATCGAAATCTATGCTCATGCTACGTTTTTGAAATGTGTCTCGATGTGTGATAAAATAAAGCAACCGATTTGCAGTTTGATTTGAATTTTTTTCAGGAATCTTTGCAGTTCTAATTCACATACAGCTTATGAGTACCAGTAGAAGCCTCCAGGTCAGTGGTGTTGCATGCCTGGACCAAAACCAGTCGGGATTGGGGCGGTCCAAATAGAGGATAAATATTGTAGATAACATTAACTATTTTTGCTTACAAATGTTGGGGTCTTCTGATGCCCAGGGCCCGGATTAATGATACGGCGGTAGCTACGGTCTTGACAGCTAATACAGCAGAACTGGAAGTCGCGACCGGTCGCATCCGTACCGGCGCTTACCTTCGATGGCTCACGATGTAAACAATGTGTATAATTAGCCTCAACTACGTCACTGAATGACAATCGGCTGCCAGTGTTTCCGATGCAGAGATTGTTGCAATTTCAAATAACAGTATCAACCTCTCACTTTTATTATTTTACGATCGGTAAATACTCCTTATCATGAGTTTATCCGGCGCTAGAGACACCACGGTTTTGTACATTACATTTATATTGTAGGTTTGTACATTGTACATTTCTTGTTTATAATTTTGAAATTTCTATGTATGAAATCTGAACAGCTGAGAAATGCTGACCACTCTGCGATGTAACCGGCAAGTGGATAATCATTACGTTTGGAATACGGAACTCGGGAACCTCCACCTGGTGCATCCTGGGCATCCCACAACAACTTGCCGCAGTGGCATTTTGTTGTGTTCTAGTGTGATAACTATGATGTTAGAACTTAGATGTTACCCCGAAGACATGCGAAAACTTCCGCGCACTTTGTACCGGCGAGAAGGGCTTCGGTTACAAAGGCTCCACCTTCCACCGTGTCATCCCCAACTTCATGTTGCAAGGCGGTGACTTCACGAACCACAACGGTACCGGTGGCAAGTCCATCTATGGTGAAAAGTTCGCTGATGAGAACTTCGTCCTGAAGCACACCGGCCCCGGAGTCTTGTCCATGGCCAATGCTGGCCCCAACACTAATGGATCCCAGTTCTTCATCACCACTGTGAAGACTTCTTGGCTCGACGGCAGGCACGTCGTTTTTCCGTTTTTGGCAATGTAGTCGAAGGCTTGGATGTTGTTAAGCAAGTTGAAAACCTTGGTACCCAGTCTGGCAAGACAACAAAGAAAATTGTTATTGCCGACTGTGGACAGCTTTCCTAAATTTATTCTTTAATATTGATTAAAGTATAACGCAATATTTTAAGTTAAACACTACATATGATGTCCTCCTAAGTAATACCTTCCCAGTTCTATTGAGAATAAACTAACTGTGGGTCATTCCAATTATGTAATGTAATTATTGCTATGTTTTAGGACACAAACTAGGGATTGCATTTTATTCTGTGCATTGTTTATTCATAATAAAATTATTTAACTTAACTTAACTAATCCCGCGGTAGGGGACTTCTATTCGCACTCCTTGCTCTCGGAGTAGCACGTCTAGACGTTTAAGGCAAGGAACTAGAAATCTTGGGTAGGTTACTCTGCTGATAATCTTCTCGGTCAAGTCAATTACCTAAATCTACCAGATGAGGGTCCGCAATCACTCTGATTGCTACTTTCGCTCTCGCAGCCAACCTCTCAGCCAAGAAGCTTTTTTTTTATTTGAATTTAGCAACTCCACAGACTCCGGGGTCCGTGACCTTTGTCATTTGTTTTCTTTTTACATGATTCTTGGGTTAGGAGGAAAAAAGGAAATAGGACGGAGTAGGGAACATTTTCATTCTAATTCTAGGCATTTCTGTGTTTGATGGCCATCTATCTGCAAATTGAACTCTCGGATGGTCTTCGGTGTTGCAGCCAACGCTCGCCGTACGAACCGACCGATGGCGTCGTCGGTGTCGTCAGCGTAGTAGGTACGTGAAGTCCCTTGTGTGCCGAGAGATTGCGACGACCGCATGGGGCACGCTCTCGTGCAGCTTCCTCTCGTGTTTTCCTTAGTTTTTATAACGATTACCGACTCGTATGTCAACCAAGATGCTAGACAGTGAGAAGTTTAATGAGGCGGAGGAGTGAGAAAAGGCAGTGACCTCTCGCTCATTGAACGAAGTGAAAGTGACCACAGGGGTGAGCCCACATCCTGGCACGAATCCTGGTTCCACTGAAGTGTCTGGGGCATCGGACGTTTAGGACAGTTCGACACCCCACCTAGATAGAAGCTTACCTGACGAGATGATGTGCTTGCTGGTTTCTGGCATGTCACAGGAGCCAAAAGCGGGTTCTGACGCCCCTCGCAAGGTCGGCGATATCAATGGCAGGGTCACAGATAATCTTATGTATCTGAGTCCTAATACTCCGAGAGCTGGTAGCAATATTTGGGAAGGTATTTTTTTGAGACAAGGTGAAAACTTGTCACATAGCTCTCCTATTATATCCCTACACGGAGGGCCGACCTGGCTGGTGAGTACCGGGGCAAAATGAATCCCTCAATTTAGATCACCTGGCATATAGATAATAGTCCCTCAAACCCATTTTATATATTTTTTACAAAACATATTTGCACGCTCCTGGCAATGTTAAAACCCCGACTAAATCTTATTATTTTATTCATTTTTTTTCCATTCATTAAACTACAACATGTAAGAATTCCATATTGCTTCAAACTAATTCACTGAATAAAATAATTTCACGGATTCATTTTGTCCGCCTCTCACCAGCCAGGTCTGCACCTCTGCAGTCAGCACCTTCGTGTTGGGGAATAATAGGAGAGCTAATATATCATGTGTTCAGTTTGCCTCAAATACCTACCCAACATTTGCTAGTAGCTAGCTTTTTTTTTTTTTTTTTTTTTTAAATAAAGAGTGACGAGACGATCAGGACATGTGCCTGATGGTAACCAACATGCCTGACACATAACAGCACAGTGACACGCAGCTATTGGAACATGAAGAGTCCAAATCATTACCTAGCACTGCACTGCGCTCGTCACCCAGAGATCTAAGATCTTATATCTCTAAGCCCTGTAATTTCTCTGGAAACATTGCCCTTCAAACCGGAACACAGTAATGTTTGCACATTACTGCTTGGCGGTAGAATAACTGGCAAAGGTGTGGTACTTCCCCAGGCGGACTCTGCCAAGAGTCCTACCGCTACTAAAATAGCTCTCGGAATATAAGGAAGTCAGGAGTATTTGACTCGATGGAAGCCGGACCTTGCACCTACTATTATAAATATGGTGGCCCTTGCGTTACCTTGTACCTACTATTATAAATATAGTGGCCCTAGCGGTACCTTACACCTACTATACCTAATAAATATGGCGGCCCTAGCGGTACCTTGCACCTTCATATTATAAATATAGCGGCCCTAGCGGCACCTTGCACCTACATATTATAAATATGGCGGCCCTAGCGGTACCTTGCACCTACTATTATAAATATGGCGGCCCTTGCGGTGCCTTGTACCTACTATTGTAAATATGGCGGCCCTATCGGTACCTTGCACCTACATATTATAAATATGGCGGCCCTATCGGTACCTTGCACCTACGTATTATAAATATGGCGGCCCTAGCGGTACCTTGCACCTACATATTATAAATATGGCGGCCCTAGCGGTACCTATGCGCATGCAGTAGACACCAGAAGGAAGCTAAATTGTTTAAGGAAGTTTTAGGTCAATCGTGGAGATGTAGAGGTAGGTATTCCATTTTTCTGCAAATTAACTACTTGTAAATGGTTTAATTCTATTGGAGTAATTAATTGTTATTTCGGATGGGCAGGGTTCGGGAAACTTTGGCAAATCTTTGAGTCCAAAATACCCCAAAGCCTAAAGACTCTAACTAGTCCAGAAAGTCTTTAACCAGTGCGTGTTGCCAGTGATGGCTTATGGAACCGAGACGTGGTCCTTAACTGTGGGCCTCGTAACGAAGCTCAAAGTCACACAGCGAGGTATGGAGAGGGCTATGCTTGGAGTCTCTTTGCGTGACAGAATCCGTAATGAGGATATTCGCAAAAGAACGAAAGTGGCCGACATAGCTCAAAGAGTAAGCCAGCTGAAGTGGCAATGGGAAGGCCACATCGCTCGCAGAACTGACAACCGATAGGGAAGAAAGGTTCTCGAGTGGCGACCACGAACCGGAAGACGCAGTGTTGAACGGCCTCCCACTAGATGGACAGATGACCTCACAAAGGTTGCTGGAAATCGCTGGTTGTAAATCGCGCAGGACCATTTGCGAATTGCTCGTTTAAAGGTATAAGATGTACATGTATCAATGTTACCACACCACTGCCCTAATTTATTGCATTGTCATATTAATAACCAAAAGGTTATTAATATTAATAGATATAATAATATAAGAATGCCTGGTATACCCAAAATGTATTCATTTTAAATTTAATCACTACTTTAATGTATTTTTTGTGATAAGTATAAGTAATATGGTATTTTTATAATGTGTAAGCCCTACTGTTTCTTAATCAAGGCCTGAAATTAAAATAAAATCGTACATCATACCTCTACATACAGCCCTATTATTATTTCTTTCTATAAATATTACGAAAATGTTATAAAGACATTGTTGGTTGCGAGTTTTCCCAAGAAAAAAACTTACTCTAACAATGAAAATGTTTTTAACGACGAAGTATTAAGTCAATAAAATCGTGATCTAATTTTTATGAAATACCTACGTTTATTCAGAAAGTATTATTGTCATAACAATGAGAAGTCTGGTGCCATGATTGTAAATTTTACTATAATTGTAGTTATTAAATAAATTACTTCACTCTATAAAACATTCTTTGAAAGAATCTCGTTATCACGGCATAACTTTTATACTAAGTATTAGGCTGTAGTTGGTTCTGGCTAAATGGTCTAATAATCTCGAGGAAATCGGTCTCGTCACGCTATAGTTGTAGCAAAATATTTTAATTAAATCAGACCGGTAGGTACCCACCGGTCTAATTAAATGCAAATAAAAATCTTTAAATCATGGAGCCACTAGTTCCAGCCCCCCAGTACGCAGCTCCCAGCCATAACACCTACTACGACATTTATTTGCAAGCTAAAATAGAATACCTATAGATAGGATCTCAGTGATAAACTGCCAAGTATTTAAACGTTGGAACATAGTATATTAATGTTCAGTTCCGTAAACCAACCAAGACTATTAATATTTACCAGTTCTTCAATTTAATTTGCAATTTATACCAAATCGTATCGTTTATATTTCTTCAAGAAGCTCAAAATGAAAAATATGGATCCTAAATTCATAGCCGGTCGGCACTATCCAGTGCTGATGGACAATAATGATAAACTTGGGCATTTCAAGCAAAGGTTTTATATCAAGGAAGGAATGATATACATGTGCGGAAACTCACTAGGTCTCTGCTCTAGAGACGCGGAAGAATCAGTCTTAAAGGTCATCGAAGAATGGAAGGTGGAAGGCATCAAAATATGGGGAATTCAAAATAGCAAATACTTTTTTTACTCCAAGAACCTCGCTCAGCTGATGGCACCGCTGATCAACGCCCAACCAGAAGAGGTGGCAATTACAGGCTCCACGACCATCAATATCCATCAAGCCATCAGTACCCTGTACAAGCCTACGAAAGAAAGATACAAAATCCTGGTGGATGAACTGAATTTCCCTACTGACAGGTACGCAGTTGACAGCCAACTGAGAGCCAAGGGTTACGATCCCAAGGATGCCATTAAATTAGTTAAAAGTCGCGACGGTAGGATCATTAACGAGGACGATGTAATCGCTGCGATGACAGAAGACGTCGCCTTGGCGTTGCTGCCAAAAGTTTTGTACAGAAGCGCTCAAGTATTGGACATGGATAAAATCAGCCGTGCAGCCAAAAAGAGAGATATTATTATTGGATGGGACCTTTGCCACGCGATAGGGGTCCTAGAAATAGATTTCAAACGAGTCGAAGTTGACTTTGCGGTCTGGTGCACCTACAAATACTTGAATGGAGGACCGGGCTCATCGGCTGCTATGTACATAAATAAAAAACACTTCAAGAAACTCCCGGGCTTGGCCGGTTGGTATGGAAACAAGCCAGAAACTCAGTTTCTGTTGCGACAAGAATTTGACCACCAGCAAGATGCGAACGGCATGCAAATCGGAACTCCTGCAATTTTATCGATGGCGACTCTCGAAGGTGCATTGAAGATCATTCAAGAAGCCGGAATTAGCAATATTCGGAAGAAGTCCTTGCACATTACGGGGTATTTGATGTACTTGATCGAGACAAAGCTCGGAAAATATGGATTTACGATAGGAAATTTAAAGGAGGACAGTAAACGGGGTGGTCATGTCTGTACGGAGCACGACGAGGGTTACAGGATCAGCTTGGCTCTGAAAGCGCGAGGCGTGGTGGCCGACTTCAGGGAGCCGAACGTGATCAGGGTCACTCCTGTGGCGCTCTACACGAGCTACGCCGACGTCTACAACTTAGTCGAGATCTTGTTGGATATAATGCAAACTGAAAGTTACAAGAAATTTGGTAACAAGAAAGATTTTGTCGTGTAGGCAACGAATATCCTAATTTCGAAATAAGAAGCTATTCCGAAACTGGGATATTTAGATTTTACCACAGTTCGTGGTACTCTACACTTCAACATTTAGATCTCGCATTACAACAAAGTTGATTGTGTCAAGAAAGAGCTAACTGTAATAGCACCCTATAGCAATTTAAGTGTGAATCTGACTTTCAATGGAAATAATTTGAAAGTTTGTAATGTTTGTAAACATACATGTTTGTATAATCATAATCATTTATTAATAACATCTGTTAGGTACACGTCAATTCAAGTATTAATCAAATTAAAAATAATAATGTACAATTATGTGTACTGCTGTACTTCCAGTATGATATTAAATAGTCAAATATGATAATAACTACTTACCTGTGCCTACTTACCATGTGCCTACATAGCATCAATCTACTAACTTTTTGACTTTACTGGCACCGACTTCAAATAGATGAGTGAGTAGCGCTTATAATAATGATTTTAGTTTATTTTTCGCTTTTGAGTGCCTATTTGTGGTTTTGAAGTCGGTTTAATTTTTTGTACGAAAATAGTTTATTCTACCCTTTTTAGTGTACAAGAACAAAATTAAAAATTTTGATTAACCCCCGACTACCTTGGATATATTATCTGCACAACATTATACTACTCAAGCCCTTTCGTTTGATACCCATATTGAGGTAGTAATGAAAAATATAATCTAATTCGCCATTTTGTGGCGGCGGCCATTTTGGATTTGAAATTTGTTGTTGTGTATAGTGTTCTACTAGTCAAGCCCTTTCATTTGATACCCATATTGAGGAAGGTTGTGAAGAAATATTTTGTCCGCTATTTTGTGAAGGCGGCCATCTTGAATCGACATTAACCAGACATAGCTAAGAACATCATCAGCTAGGGTATTAACCTTGAATTTTAAAAAACCGCATCGAAATCGGCCCATCCGTTTGAGCTCTACTACGGTGCCACAGCAGACAGACAGACAGACAGACAGACATCGACGTCACTTATAACACTCCGTTTTTGGTCGGGGGCTTAAAACAAGTTTTTATTAAACCATTTACACAACTTTGTATTGACGGGGTCGAGCTTCATAACTTTTGTGAAATCGACAACTAGGTAGGTATGTCATCCAGAAAATTGTACGCAAATTTTAGTTTTTGGTTAATATTTCAAAAACCAATTGACTGATTTCAAAAAGATTTATTTCTCGAGAAATCAGGTAACATACATAAAAAAAAATAGGGGTCGAATTGATAACCTCCTTTTTTTGGAAGTCGGTTAAAAATAGATACGAAATATATTTGCAAGGACTGCCGATAGAAGTGAAAACTTATAACTCAGAAATCAGAATGAGGCGTTTTCCAGATGCAAATTGACTTGTCTTGTCAATGATAGTTATAAATTTTGCCATGTGTGACACCACTGTTTGTTTTTGTGTAATTTCTCTAACAAAATAAAACATTGGCGCCACCTATTATAGTGCAATTGAGAACTATATTTGACAGGTCTTTTTGCATCTTGAAAACGCCCATCTGTAAGAATTATATTATAAGTGAAATGAAAGAAATTGGGTTTTATTCAATTCCTTTCCATTCAATTTCAATGACAAGAACAAAATTAAAAATTTAGATTAACCCCCGACTACCTCAGATTTGTTATCTATACAACATTCTACTAGTCAAGCCCTTTCATTTGTTACCCATTTTGAGGGAGTTATGAAAAATGAAATGTATTTCACCATTTTGTGGTAGCGGCCATCTTGGATTTCAAAGTGGTCATAGTGCAAAGTATTCTATTAGTTAAGCCATTTTGTGGTGGCGGCAATCTTGGATTTGAAATTTGTTATAGTGTATAGTATTCTACTAGTCAAGCCCTTTCATTTGATACCCATATTGAGGTAGGTTGTGAAGAAATATTTCGTTCGCCATTTTGTGGAGGCGGCCATCTTGAATCGATATTAACCAAACATAGCTAAGAACATCCGCACGGATATTAACCTTCAAATTAAAAAAACGCATCGAAATCGGCCCATCCGTTTGAGCTCTACGGTGCCACGGACAGACACACACAGACAGACAGACAGACAGACAGACAGACAGACAGAAGACAGACATCGACGTCAAACTTATAACACCCTTTTTTGGTCGGGGGTTAAAAAATAGCCACACATGCTACTAGAAATATTTCGCTAGTAGTTTCACGGGAAATATATTTCCTGTGACACTACTAGCGGCAGTGTAGTGTCACGGGTAATGTGCTTTTACCCGTTAAAGTAAAATTTCCCATCGCTCTACCAGTAGTGCCAAGCGGTAGTGTCAAAGGAAATAAACGCCCATTTGATAGCTCACTTTGGAAACTACGTGGGTAAAACCGGAGGGCGATACTTGTCTGGAACAAATCTTCAAAGTATTGTCGTCTAAATAAGTTTTATAAGCATGTCATCAGTCCTAGATAGACCATTTAGAAAAGCTTATTTATATCTAGCCATGGTAACATGTGTTATGGTACCTAATCATGGTAACATGGTACCGAATTCACCCAAAGGTTTTTTTTATTTACAAACGTGACGCTGGAGTCTAATTCACAGCCCATGAATATCTGTGTGGGGTGCTGCAAAAGTTTTCACTTCAATATGGTACCGGTAACTGGTAAGCACCAATGACCATGAGGTATTAATGCTACATACATTGTTGGCAGCAAGCACCGTTATGTAAGCAATGACCATATTAGTCGAATAGGGAACAAACTAGCTTCGTACCCTGCGGGCAGCAAAGCGTTTTGGTCCCTAGCTAAATCGGTCGAATCGAACTTCTGCCGCCCCTCACTGCCTCCAATGCTGAAACCTGATGGGACACTGGCTCACACCGCAATGGAGAAGGCAAACTTGTTTGCATCTCAGTTTGCGGAATCTTCGCGTCTAGATGCTGGTAGCGCGACACCTCCTACTTCACCTGGCTGTCCGACTTCTATGTCAGAAATACATATTCGCCAAATGGAGGTTCGCAAAGTGCTACGCAATCTGGACGTGAATAAGGCTAGTGGCCCAGATGGTATTCCTGCAGTAGTGTTGAAGGCTTGTGCGCCTGAGTTGTCTCCAATACTGACGCGCCTGTATAGACTCTCTCTCGAAACTGGGCAAGTACCGAAGTCTTGGAAGCTTGCCAACGTGCAACCAGTACCCAAGAAAGGTAGTCGTGCTGACCCTGCCAACTACAGGCCAATCTCGGTCACGTCCATACTCTGCAAGACTATGGAACGTGTCTTAAACCACAGGCTCCTGGCGTACCTAGAATCGAACGATCTCCTCAGTGACCGGCAATACGGGTTTCGCCGAAACCGGTCCACCGGGGATATTCTAGCGTACGTCACTCACATCTGGAGTGAAGCTATCGAGAAACACGGGAAGCACTTGCAGTCTCCTGGATATCTCGAAGGCTTTCGACAGGGTTTGGCACGATGGCCTTTTAAGCAAGCTTTCAGCTTATGGTTTGTCTCCAGGTTTTATAACGTGGATATCAGACTTTTGAGGATCGATCCATACGAGTGGTCATTGATGGCTGCTCGTCGGATCAAATGGCTATTAATGCCGGAGTCCCTCAAGGGTCGGTGCTCTCTGCGACACTCTTTCTGCTACATATCAACGATCTGTTGAAGCCCGGTATCTTTGGGTACGCAGATGATAGCACCGTTGTGAGAGCTACATATCGAGCGCGAGAGCCAATAGGCAACAAACTCAGGTACTGAGAGAGAGTTTGATCGAGCGTTTAAACTTGACCCTTGAGGCAGTCTCTAAATGGGGCGATGCCAATTTGGTCAGGCTTAACGAGGGAAAGACGCAGGCGTGTCTGTTCTCCGCAAAAAGGAGTCCTTTCCAACAGACTCCTATTTTTCGCGGTGTATCTGTGCCGGTATCCGACCATCTCGAGCTGTTGGGTGTTACTTTGTCATCGACTCTCAACTTTGGCTCGTATATCGAATCTAAGGCTAAATTAGCTGCCAAAAAACTAGGTGTCCTCTCAAAGGTGCGAAGGTACTTCAAATCTGAACAGTTGCTCACGTTATACCAAGCACAGATTCGCTCCTGTATGGAGTACTGCTCGCACCTTTGGGATGGATCGGCTAAGTATCAGCTGGAAGCTCTGGAATCGATCGAGACGTGCCAAAAGGCTCATAGGCAATGACATTCTCGTGCGAAAGAGACTGCAAAGTCTCGAACATCGCCGGAAAATTGCTAGCTTATCGGTTTTTTATCGGATACACTTCGGAGAGTGTGCGACTGATTTGTACGATCTAATACCACCTTGCCCTTTTTTCTATCGGAATGCTCGTAGCTCGAAAAAGCGACATCGTTTCATGGTTGATGTTCCAAAGACTCGAACAAAGAGATTTGACTCTACTTTTGTGATAAGAACGTCTAGGCTGTGGAATACGTTGCCTGAGAGGGTTTTTCCCGATAGTTACAATCTTTGTGTCTTCAAATCGAGAGTGAATCGGTTTCTTCTAGGTAAACACGCTTCATCGTAGACCGCATCATCGTTTAACATCAGGCGAGATGGCGGTCAAGTGTAAACCTATAAAAGTTAAAAAAAAAAAAAAAAATTATATTTGTAATAACTTTTGTTTTTTAATAATAAAACTATATGAAAGTTAAAACAGGTATTTCTTATTATAGTTTTCACTTCCGCTGTGACATGCTAAGCACCACATTTTTATTTGTTTTAGAACACATCCGTCAGATTCCACTTTCGTCAGATTAGTTATTTTTTGTAAAATCCGTTCAGTTTCGTCAGGAATGACCAATGTGGAGTCCCTCCAATGACTCTTTCGTCAGTTTTCAGTTTCGTCAGGAATGACCAATGACCAATGTGGAATCTGACGTAAGGGTCCCTTTTGTCAGGCTCCACTTTCGCCATAATTAATAATAGTAATCGTACTAAGCCATAATCGGTAACATTTTAAAAATATACTTTAATGTACATAACAACTTAAACATTGTTTGGAGTAGTAGGTACTCCGGTTGAACTGTAGAACTCGATAGCCATAGACAAATAAGACAACGTATCAAGTGAACTAGTGTTTATTCTGTGATCTAATTTGATTTTTTGAACTTCCTTCGATCTTTCTCATAAAAACTTACAACATGCAATGGGTCACTGAGAGGGAGGGATCAGATCGAAGAGCTCCTCGGAACACTCGCCATGATAGAGGTGATAAAATACTGCCAATGAGGCCACGTCTCTACGCAACTGCAGAGGCTCTAAGTTCTGCGGGTTTGAGCATCCACGAGATATGTAAATTCCTAAGATATGGAATAAAGAAAAATAATATCTGACGAAAGCGGAATCTGTCGCAAGAGGAATCGCGAGAATTCCTGTTTCGTCACCAGTTTCAAAATTCTGACCTATACAGAAAAAAGAAGTGACCTGACGAAACAGGAATCTGACGGATGTGTTCTAAATCTTTTATTTCATGAATGTTACGCGACAGCTCCGCCATTGGCAGTCTATTTTGATGACTTTTTTTATTGGTAGACAATACTTCAGAGTGGTTTCATATACATACATTTTATCGAAATCGGTGTAGCTGGTTTTTGAAATATGAACAAAAACCTAAAATTTGCGACCAAGACGACTCAATGATAGCTCGAAATTTAAAGATAGATTCTCAAAAATTAGTCAAAACAAATGGCAACCTTATCGCTAAGGGCAACCGTATCGCTAAAAGCGATCTCTTTCAGGCACCCACAAGAAATATCATTTTAGAAAGATAATTTGGGACGGTCTTCCTCGTACAAATATACTGTAGCATGTATGTATTTCAAACATAAAAACTAATAAAATAAAACAAAATATGTTGTTTATTTTTATATTTTTAAATTCAAAATAGGCTTAAACTATCTGCTCCGGTTGTAATGTGATTATAATTAACTATCACACATATAGAATTTGTAGACTTATTCTTCTGAGATTATTTAAAAATATTTTCTATATAATCACACCACAACTTTCATTTTATAAATTAAAAAATAATGTAAATTAATTTATTAATAACAAAATATGTCAAAACGTCGTACCATTGTCGCGGAGAGTTCTGATGCGGCTTCGTACTTACAACTTACACTGGAAGTCAATGAAGCTGCGAGAACTATTAAGGAGGATTCACACTGCGCCGGGGCCCCGAACAGACCGTACAGGGCCCCACACAGAACGTGCGGCGGCCACTGTACAGGGTCGCCGACGTGTACTGAGCCTACACAGTCACATTAACACTATGTACCATATATTACTATGAACAACCTTCACTGTGGTCCATACAAAAATACACCAAAGAACCGGTAAAATGAACCTAGTGGTAGCATATAATAAAAGCCATAATAAAGCAGTTCGAAATAACGAGTGGCAAACGATTCTCTTATCAGTACAGACGCTTTTCGTAACGCTGGATGAAATATGAATCGTGTTTCAAATTTAAATAAACTTCGATAATTTGCAAGTTTCTTTCAGTTCTATTATACAAAAACCAATAAAATCGTGGGGTAAAGTTAATTCTTGTAATTCATCTTAAATCACAAACAAATCTGGCGTCAACTATCAACCACTATGAGTAATTCTTACGTCTTAACATACTTAAAGACGTATATGCACATGAAACGTGATTGACAACCATTTCACCATGATTGATATGAAAAAAATGCATCGGTCATAATTTAAATGATGTGAGGTCAGAACGAATCCCATTTGCCACACCTTTCGTTTAAAACATATTTATCTTATAAAAGCGCGTTATAACATCCCACTTTTTGTATGATGCCACAACAAACCTAGACAGGGGCCCGTGCAGTGTGAATCAACCCTAAGAAAGTAGACCTTAGAATTAAACACTTGTATGTTATCTATTATGACTATTTACAGTAATTTACATCACAAAAAGCCATTTCGTATGGTGGCCAATAAGTAACTAAGCTAGAAGGAACTAAAGTACAATCCGAACAAATTATTTGCGAGTTGATTGCGGGGGGAGCCATAAACGTAATTTTTCGACGACTTTGTCATCTTATATGATTCACATCTTCACTTCCTCCAAATTTGGCAATTTCTCAGACAAGTTGGTCGGATTGTAAGACTGCAGATTTTCAAAACTACCCTAAGTATGTTTTTTTTTCGTGTGATTTTATCGTGATTTCCCTAATCACTTCCGATTTAAACTATACACGATTTACACGAAATTTTAAATGAGAAAACCTGAGAACTAAACGTCAATAGGTATTTATTTATGTTTTACGATTTTTTTGTTAGATTTTGTTGGAGATGTCTGAAGCTGTATGAAAGAGACACACGTATCACCTACACTGTAAAGTTACCAAGTCAGTCTATTGCGACCAATTGACAATAGTGAATCCAGTCGGAAAATTTATAAAGGTCCATTATTCCTTTGCGTGAAGAACAAACATATTACATATCCGCATCAATTTTAATAGTTTTTTAATTTTTTAAGAATATTTTAAACAATACGGGACAGTTTGTGTTTTCTATTTCTTAAACAGCAGTAATAGTAACTGTTTCTTGTAAATGCAATACCAACATTGTTTTATTCCTTTGTCCAGGCAATGAGACGTTTTTAAACGAGACAAAAATATACTTTCCAAAAAACTATAAAAGATGGCGCGTGTCAAAACATCAAGATTTCTATATTTTTTATCAAAATCGAAAGTTCCACCGTAAATTTGAATAATCAACGTTTCTCAAGCTGGCAATATTGTTTGGTTGTGGCGGGACACCGGTACCGGCTTTCGGTTACCTCTTTACTGCTCCACATCCACAGCTCGATACGAAAGAACCAAATAATACTAGTTCTTGTTCTGTTGTTCGCGTGAAATTTACGTATTTTCCTTAAAATCAAATAAGAAAAACATTGGTAGTGGGAGCGCACCTAGTAGGTACTAAAACATACACTATCGCATTTGGTACGTATTACGGCACCTTTACCTTTTTGTAGTACCTTTTTTCTTTCGAAAACGGGATTCTAGTCTGACTAGAATTAACACAAAACGTTGCAACTAAAATGTATTTCTTAATCGTTTATAAATATATAAGATAGAAGTCGTTTTAGATATTTTCAGGTAAATATATAAAGCGTTTTGTGATTTCGTCGCAGAGCTAAATGACGAATACAGGAAGCATACGTATTGAAGTATTACGCTTAAACGGTTGGGCTAGAGCTGCTAAATAATGATTTCGGCTGAAACGGATTCAGTCATTTATTCCATCAACAGTTAGTAGCATGCCCCTAAGCACACGACCATTTAGACTTGTCCGATTAGGGATTACTTAGTGTCAAATATATAAAAACATGCCCCTTATGAATATGTAAATTGTATATTTATGAATTCAAGAACTTTGATTTATTCATAGGCCGTTACACGTTTTTGTACTCAATTTAAAACATGTTTAAAACCGTAAGAGTAAAAAGAACACGGTAACATAAGCGCTCTACAATTTTTATGATAAAAAAACACAGAATGAAAGTTATTACTTAGAAACTGAGTTAATACGACGAAATCATTAACCTCATTAACCTTGGAACGTATCCTGTTTGATAAAACCTCTACCGATGTCTGCCGTGTTGCCAGTTGTAAGCACGTCACGTCCAACAATGACACGTTTTCACTTTGACAGATGATGACAGATGGCGCCTGCCTGACGATTAACGAGATGTGAAGCTTCAACTTCAACTCTTGGTTAGTGGCTTTTATTGTGGTTTAGCCTCACAATTCCGCCAATGTCACAAGATGTGAAGCTAACCTATCTTTCCCATATCTAAGGCCCCGTCAATGTCGATTGGGTTAAATGACGTAAAATTATGATATAACTGACATTTTTGTTGGTTCTGTCAATGTCAATTGGGTTAAGTGACGTATATTTTGACAAGTTATTTATTTGCGTTTCTGTTTTGTTACGGCTATGTTTTTGATTTATTTTGATTTGATTCGCCGTTTACTTTCCGCGTCGTCACATTTCTTTGTTATTAGTATATTTTGCCAATCTGCAATAATCGAATGTAGAACTAAAGAAATAAGTGCGTGGTTCGGAACTAGTGTTTGCCTAATGAAAAGGTCAAATTGCCAAATTTATTATTATTGATATTATTTACCATACTATATATATATTGATATTATTTACCATACTGTGACCAAATTCAGCTATGTCGGTATGTGTCGATTTGTAGCTTTGAAACTTTACGACATACCATTATATTCTCACTCTCTGTCTACAGTTTAAAAAGTGAGACACACAATAAAAACACTTGTAGAAATCATTTCAGAAATTCGGACCAATAAATTTATATTTATAAATTTATAAGATTAGTATTGAATCTGTGTAACAAAGTATGTAAGTCCGTGCAGCGTGTGGGTCGGTTGGTGGCGAGGGGCGAGGGGGGAGGGGAAGGGAGGGGTGGGGAGGTAGCGTCAGCGTCCGTGCGTGGCCACCATACGAGCCCGCTCGCGCGCGCCGGCCGGCCGCGGGCCTGGGGGCTCAGCTTCAGCCTCTGTGAACAACACAATACCAAATCTTATGTATAGGTATATCATCAACAGCCCACTAAATGTTCCCACAGCTGGACTCGGGCCTTCTCTCGCAAGAAGAAAGTTAAGGCCATAATCCACCACGCTGGCACAGTGCGGGTTGGTGGATGACACATGACTTAGAAAGGTTCTAGATACATTTCGGTTTCCTCGCGATGTTTTCCTTCGCCGTTTTAAGTTAGTGGCATTACGCACATAACTTCGAAAAGACAGTGGTGCGTGTGGGGTTTGAACCCGGGGTCTCCGGATCTCAGGCGCCGTTCTCCCGACTAGACCAGCCGTAACTTACACAACTAACAACACAATAATACCAAATCTTATGTAAATATATATAACACAAAATTAAAAATGCTGATTTACCCCCAATGACATCGCATTGGTAATCTGTACAACAATCTACTAGTCAAGCCGTTTCATTTGATACCCATATTGAGGTAGGTTGTGAAGAAATATTTTGTCCGCCATTTTGTGGAGGCAGGCAGCTTGAATCGATATTAATCAAGTAGCTAGTGGTATAATAAGACTAAGATCTACTACTATGGGTTGTACGGTGCAAATGATTAGTTTTATGTCTTATTGTTACTCCCCCCTATTTTATTTTTCTTATATCTTATCCAGGATTTATGGTAAAAAAACGAACCCAAGCGAAAATGACTTTCAGTAGTAGTAACACTCTTTGCAGAGGCCGGCTGGGGGAGTACCATACCTATACCAGTTATTCTACCGCCAAGCAGTCATGTGCAAACATTACTGTGTTCCGGTTTGAAGGTCAATGTCTCCAGTGAAGTTACCGGGCATAGAGATAACATCAAAGTAAAATTAACTTATATTTTTGGGTAGTGAGCGCAAAGCAGTGCTAGGTAATGATTTGGGCTCGTCACGTTCCAAGAGCTGCGTGTCACTGTGCTGTTATGTACCAGGCATGTTGCTTACCATCAGTCAGATGCCCTGCTCGTATTGTCACTCTATACTTTAAAAAAAAGTTACTGACTCACTGTGGAGTTGCTAAACTAAATAAAAAAAAACAAAACTAAACTTAAATAGATAAGTGAAATTTTTGATTGCACTAGGTATATAACGTGTGGCGGAAAGGTCCAACAATATTTGAATAGGTCATTCAATCAACACTGATGTGGACTTCATCTCCGAAGGTCTCTTTCCCCATAGCACTTTAGATCGCGAGATAATACGAGTCAAAGTTTAATGTAAAATTGACCAGCTTCAACCCTAATGCGCAGCGGCGTGCGACGACGGAGCGGCGCGCGGCGGCCGGCGGTCAGTGACCGCGCCGCGCTGCCGGTGATTAGGGTTGTCAAATAAAATACAAAACAACGAATTTTTTACTTTGTATGGAAAAAAATATTGTGCTTTCATGTCTAATATTCACATATATGATTCGATACGTAGTATAGATGAACTACAATAAATATTGTTGGACCTTTCCACCACACGGTGTATAAATCAAAAACAAACTTCAGCACATGGACACCTAATAGCTAAAAGCGATCGCTACCAAGTAATACTGCGATGGAGAAATAATTTTAGAGAGGTGTCAGTACACCACCAAAGATTAAATAGATACTGAAAACATATAATGTATAACCTCAATTTATTTACTGGTACATGGAAATTGATTCGCAATGAAAATACGAACTAAGAACAAATATATCATCTTATGTAGATGATATATTATCGGAATTTACTCGAGCTCACAAAACAACAGGACTTTAGTCCGGTCAAATTCGTCCTATAAACAGAGCACGAAATAGAAAGAGCACGACCAAGAAGGCACGAAAATTCTCCCACAAAGCTGAAAATCAGTAAAATTATTCAAAATATATTACAATGTGCTGCTAGCGATATACGAAAATAGATATAAACGAAAACTAGATAGTTATTTTGGTAACGTCTACTTTAAATTACGTTACGCTTACGTTCTGTTATCTGGTAAAGCCTTATTAACGACACTGCCTATCTCTTTCACTGACCTCTCTTCGTCTACATATCACAATGCATTATATCTATAGTTCTATAGTACACTAGTTGTACCCTGCCACGCTGCGCTGTGGGACGTTGTGATGCAAAAATTAGACAAAAACAATCCTTGATGCGGATTATATCATTGTAAAATTTCAGCTCGATCGGTGCAGAACTTTTTGAGTTTTTTAGGCGTACACAAACCATCATAACGTTTTTATATATAGAGATATACAAATACTACAGCTGACATAATACATAGATAGCGATGGGTAAAGTCACAGAGTCCTCCGGGCAACAGTTACTTGTGATACACAACAAAAACACTTCACTAATGAGTACGAATTGTGAAGCTTAAAAGTTACAAAAACAAATACTACTCAACGAATTTGGTTGCAAATGTACAGCAGTAGACATCAGAATAACAATCAGGCTAGCTTTATCCTGAAAGTAGCTATATGTATCCTGAAAGTAACTAACTACAATCTGAAAGTAGCTAACTATATTCAGAAAGTAGCTATCTACATTCTGAACGTAACTAACTGTAAATTTGGATAGTAGCTAACTACATTCTGAGAGTAACTAACTGTAAGTGTTGATAGTAGCTAACTACATTCTGAAAGTAACTAACTGTATATTCTGATAGTAACTAACTACATTCTGAAAGTAGCTAACTACATTCTGAAAGTAACTAACTGTATATTTTGATAGTAGCTAACTACATTCTGAAAGTAACTAACTGTATATTCTGATAGTAACTAACTACATTCTGAAAGTAGCTAACTACATTCTGAAAGTAACTAACTGTATATTTTGATAGTAGCTAACTACATTCTGAAAGTAGCTAACTACATTCTGAAAGTAACTAACTGTATATTTTGATAGTAGCTAACTACATTCTGAGAGTAACTAACTGTAAATGTTGATAGTAGCTAACTACATTCTGAAAGTAACTAACTGTATATTCTGATAGTAACTAACTACATTCTGAAAGTAGCTAACTACATTCTGAAAGTAACTAACTGTATATTTTGATAGTAGCTAACTACATTCTGAACGTAACTAACTGTATATTCTGATAGTAGCTAACTACATTCTGAAAGTAACTAACTGTATATTTTGATAGTAGCTAACTACATTCTGAAAGTAACTAACTGTATATTTTGATAGTAGCTAACTACATTCTGAAAGTAGCTAACTACATTCTGAAAGTAACTAACTGTATATTTTGATAGTAGCTAACTACATTCTGAACGTAACTAACTGTATATTCTGATAGTGGCTAACTACATTCTAACAGAAGCTAACTACATTCTGAAAGTAACTAACTGTATATTTTGATAGTAGCTAACTACATTCTGAAAGTAGCTAACTACACCCTGAGAGTAGCTAACTTTATACTGAAAATAGCTAACTGTACCCTGAAAGTAGCCAACCAAATTCTGAAAGTAGGTAACTAAGTGTCTACCAGTATCATCAAGTGTCATGGTGTCGTGTTCTGTAGCTAGTTATCTACATAGAAACAGGAACAATCGAGACTAACGTGACGGCGTATCGAGCGCCCGTGGTGCCGCTACCACACCGCTGCCGCCGCGGTCGGTATACTCTGCAACATTGGGCACACGTCAACTGGTGCTCGGATCACTCGACAAACCATCCACATACGACATCTTCCTAAAGGTACAAGTTCGCCCGGAGACCGCGACAGGCACTTGACTCTATGGAATTGTATGGGCGCCAGTTCGCGCCGAGACCGCGACAGGAGACCGAGACACGTGTCGCGAGACATGTGTCGCGGTCTCGGCGCGAACTGGCGCCCATACAATTCTATAGAGTCAAGTGCCTGTCGCGGTCTAGGGGCGAACTTGTACCTTAACAGGCATGATGACTGGGTATACAAAATTATACTATTTTGAATCAAATGGAAAAAGAAATAAAGTCAGTCAGGTAGATTTAAAAAAAAAATATGGGTCACATTTTTTTTCAAATTTTGAAGAATCGAGAACGATATAGACCATCAAACTTACTAAGTAGGGGGTTGGAGACGTCTAGTCTTCACAAAAATCGTATATAGATGTGACTTCAGTCTAAAATTCTAAGCACTATGATGATATGATGGTAATTTTTTGTTTTCGAAACAAAAGACAAATACGAAATAGATAAAGTTCTGTAATAACAAACAGACTATTTTTTTTTTATTAATGAATAAAAATCGTTGTTTTTTTATTAAAGGAACCTGCTTGCTCTCAAGTGGTCTCTAATTTCTACGGAACCTCAGACTAGAGGAGGCGCAGGGCCTTATATAACACCCAGTGTCATCATGTATGTCCCCATTCAACTCTTCACAAAGCTAATATTCATAAATAACAGCCATATTCACGAATGTTGGCATTAACTGTGTAATTTGTCCTAAGTCGAGAGATAGGATAATAGTTTTTAATTCGATTAACGGTCTCAATAAATTATAATTACCAATTAAAGTGATTACTAATGGTGAATGTAGTTATTGATCGTCAGTTTTAGTATCAATCAGATGGCGCCAAAAGTAAAACAAAATCTATACCCCGGTAACCACGTCGATCCCTGGGCTGAACTAACGAAGGGGGTTGTCAACTATCAGTCACAGGGCGAGCCTCCGCGCGACACACAGCCTGTTACGGCAAGACGGCAACATCATCATCAACAGGCCACTGTCTTCAGTTACCTTGGCGTCACAGCAAGGCTGCGTGGAATGACTAATAGAGTTTTAACGTTTTGCACTCACTCTTTACTGTCTCATAGGTCAATAGGAAAGTAAGAACAGGGTGTGTACCTGCGCAACCGCACACAGTACAAATACTTTTCACGCGATGATGACCCTTGCTACGTGTATTCTTTCAGAATTGAGCTTTTTAAAAGTATTTTGGCGATGATATAAAGGCTGTTGATGTTTTGGCGATGATGTAAAGATGGGGTTTATAGGGTGAGTATGGTCTAAGCATCACTAACACATTCCGGCTCACAAATAAATTTAAGACTCCTGGATGCTTCCTAGATCAAGACACCGGCATCTTCGATCGTGTTATTGTTCGGCGAAAGAATCTCAATGACATTATGATAAACGGAGCGATGCGAGGAGCAGTGAGTTGGACTGACCATCGGCTTATAAGATCGAAGATTTTCTCGATGAAAGCGCCACGTCGGGCGCCTCAGAGATTCACTCCGCGTCTGGCCTTCCAAAGTCTGACGCTTTCTGCAGAACTGGGTAAGCCGGTAGATAGGGCGCTCGGGGCGTGCGGGGCGTGCGGGGCGAGCGGGGCGGCGTGGGCGTGTGGGGCGGCGCGGGCTTCGGCTGCCGCACAAATTTCAGGCACTGAGAACGAACGGAAAGCTTTTTCGAGAAATCTCTAAGATAGCGTTCTAGAGATCGTTGGAAGACAACGACAGAAGAACCAGGACTGGTTTAATGCATCGGATACTGAGATCTCCGTGTTAGTTGAAAAACAACACGATCTCAAAGATGGTGAATTAAATTCGAAATAATCAACCAGCAAAAGAAGACTCAATATAATCTACGATGCAGGGTGCGTGCTCTCGTGGACGGTGGTGGCGGGACGGGGCAGCTGAATCGCAACTTTGTACGGATACTCATCAAACTGACCACTTGAACAACTGAAATTTTGTTGATCCTAGCCAGGATCAACAAAATTGTGACAAATTGAGCGATCCGCTATCTTTTGACGAGTTCGTGCAAGCAAGAAAGCGCCTTAAGAACGCAAAAGCGCCTGGAAAGTTTGCCACCAACCTCCGAAGTGCGTCAAGTGTTGCTGAGAGTCATACTGCCCTAAGCACTCTGATGCCCCTCCAACCTACGACAACTACAAAGGACAGCATGTGGCTAACAGTAGGTGGCGCACTGCTTTTAGAGCACAATAAAGGCTCGGAAGAGTAAAATAAAATTCCTGGAGACTTCCAACTTACCCAACAGCCTACACAGTTCACGGCGCAAAAAACGCGAGAAGAGTCTTCTCGGACACGTCCCAATCGCATGTCAGCCTCACAACCACTGTCACAAAGAACGAACCTAATGCCGTTATATCCGCTGGTAATACCGGCAGAACCAGAGGGATGGAAAAGGTCAGTGCTTCCTCATTCAACACCCAAAATGGCAGTTTGGACAAGAAGAATAAGATCCCAATAAAGAAGAAAATCGAAGAGAAACCACACCTCAAACAGCCTCTACACCAATTCCGCAAGTTGGAAAACCACGGGCATTCATCCAGATGAGATAGTGGAGCAACCAACGCCAAAAGGACGCTACTGTAAAGCAAATTGTTCAATGCCGAGAAAAGCGCAAGCGAGAGAGGGAGAAAAAGAACCAGTATCAAATTAAAAGCAGCTGAATGTGGAGATAGATTTGACGGACCACAGCCTCAAGCGTTCTGGTCCCTCTCGGCCCGATAGTGCTTCCTCCGCCCCGCTGCAAACACAATCGACGACGCGTCCGAAACCTACACACCCGCTTAAGCAGCCCCTGGACTTGAGAGTCTTACGCCAAGTTCCGTCTTATGGATATGACCCATGCAAGCCATATTGGAATTCCGGCGAATCAGAGGTGATACAGGACCTTCGGTAACCAACAAACTTCATCAACCTAGTTCGTCAGTTTCAGGACGGTTTCCGTACGCGGGTTCAGCATGGAAATGGTTTTTATGATGGAATTTCTATTGACATTGAAGTAAAGCAAGGTTGCTTGATGGCTCTCTCTTTTTGCGTTGTTATTTGCTGTTGTAATTAGGTTTCAGATTTTCGAGATGTCTATTGTAGAGATACTATAAGCTGACGATGTATGTCTGATGTCGGATAGCATGATAAATCTTCACGCCTGCGTGAATGCTTTGGCCGAGCCTCGCAAAGATGTAGTCTGGTCATAAGTGATTCCAAAACTCCAGTCCTCAAGATACGCCCCGGGGTAGACGGTGCATTACTTAATCCAGATGGGAAACCGCTTGACCAAGCAAACCAGTTTAGTTATTTGGGGAGCGTTATTCCATCTGATTACACCCTAGCTTTAGAAATTCCATAGCGTATTATCTGGGATGGGCGTTGCACGACTTTAAAATGAAAACCAAAGTGCTGGTTACATCAGTTTTGTACACATCGGCGACAGTGTCTCTATCACGGAGATATCTAAAAGTTGGACTTATTTCATCACGTATTGTTTTCATCAGGTGTTTGAAGTCATTTTGGAATTTCAATGGCAAGACAAGGTGCTAAATTTCGAGGTTCTCCGATGAACTAAAATGCACGGCATTGAAGCTATCTTGATGAAACGTCAGCTCAGATGGTATAGGACCGAGCTGCGCTTGGAAAACCATCGCTTGCCTGACGTCGTTCTCTACTCTGAGATGGATGAGGGTAAGCGTAAACATGGAGACCAGCACTTTCGCTATAAAAACATAATTAAGAGGCATAACAAACTCGCATCGTGGGAGAGGCTGTCATCGGATAGGTCATCGTGGCGAACTACAATCTAAATCTAAAAATATGAATGCGTTTGAGGAGAATCGTCTCACTAAGACTAAGACCAGAACCGCCAAAAGCCGCGGAGATACAAACGATATTTCCTACTGTTACACATATAATTCATAAGCAACCTTTATTGTATTATTTGCAACTGAATATTTACAACTACGTTTGGTTATGGGAGTCACTTTACGGCACAGAAAAAGTTAGGGGTCGCCGTCCTCGAAAACGATGAGGACCACATACGAGTGTATATAGACCAGTGGTCAACAACAAGGGATCCGTTTGCGGACCGCGAGAGGTTGAACCTCGGCCCGTATATAGTTATATTTGAAAGAAATCAAATCATTAATGGCAGCCCTTAACTATGGTCATGTAATTTTCAGCTCACTTTAAAAAACTCCAGCAGTATCCACAGCCCACCTAAAATGACTTCCCGACCCCTGTTAGGCGGTAGAAGTAGCAGACCCGTATACGCAGACGTAATGAGGGACGCAGTGAGGGACAGGCTGGCTACGTACATTTGTGGATTTGTCCCCCCCTCGTGCCAGCGCATGAGTTGTGGGGACAGGAGGCGCCGGGGATCTAGCTACGTACAGTTGTGGAGCTGACACGAGGGGACACAGGGAGGGGCGCCGGGGGAGCTAGCTACATAGAGTTGTGGAGCTGGCACGGGACACACACTCAGGGAGGGGCGCCGGGGGAGCTAGCTACGTACAGTTGTGCACCCGCACCGAGGGCCAGTCGCGCGCGCGCGCAGGCGGCGGGTCGCCGCGCCGGCGCACGAGCGCGGGCGGCTCGGCGCGCGCCACGCAGCCCTCGTGCACGTGCACGGACCCGATGTCGAGCCGGGGATCTCGAACATCACTTCCAGCAGCAGGTTCTCCTGTAACACCACACATACAGAACGTTACATCGCTACAACAGGGGATCTGCACCATCCCGGCAACCATAATAAATTAAAGAAATACTGTTGGAAACTTCACACACAACACCATCGGCCCCAAAACTAAGCAGAGCTTGTACTATGGAAGCCAGTAACTGATAATTATTACTTATAAAATTGTAAATACATACTTATTATTCATAGAAATACACAGACAAAGAACAAATACTTGTATTCATCACACCAATATTTGCACTGGGTGGAAATCGAATCCACGACCCTCGCCTTCGCAGGCAGACTTACTGCTTACATCCCTGAAATCACTATCAATATCGCAATCTGATCAAATTATGACGTACCTGGGATCACTACTAGTGCCATTAAGGTACTTAACTAGTTATATTGTAGATCAATCAGTTAAAAAAAAAGTGAAAGGGGTATTTATGGATCTCGTTAAAGCGTTCGATACTGTCTCTATACATTTGAAAATGTTGAAAATAATGCGCATTATTACTTTAAACTTCTAAAAGAACGACAGGGAGGACCCAGAGGACTAGAATTGGTGCTTTGTCAAGTTCGGAAGCTTCTGTTATACTAGGTGTACCACAGGGCAGCGTTTTGGTTCCTAATTTGTTATTTAAATCTTTGCAAGCTGAGAAAACGTCAGTATACAATATTTTACTATGCTGTTGACACAACTATAAGTTTTTGTAAGCACGTAATGGGTCTGTAGTTTTTTGGTTCAAGGACTTACGAGTAACCTGCAACCACCGGTTTCCAGCGACCTTTGTGAGGTCATCTGTCCATCTGCGTCTTCCGGGTCGTGGTCGCCACTCGAGAACCTTTCTTCCCCATCGGTTGCCAGTTCTGCGAGCGATGTGGCCTGCGCATTGCCACTTCAGCTTGCTTACTCTTTGAGCTACGAGTATGTCGGCTATTTTCGTTCTTTTGCGAATATATTTCAGATTCTATCGCGCAAAGAGACTCCGAGCATAGCTCTCTCCATAGCTCGCTGTGCGACTTTGGGCTATGTTATAACGCCCACAGTTAAGGACCACGTCTCAGTTCCATTAGCCTTCACTGGCAACACGCACTGATTGAAGACTTTCGTCTTTAGGCATTTAAGTATTTTGGACTCGAAGATATGCCGAAGTTGCCCGAACGTGGCCCATCCGAGTTAGAGCCTTGTCTGGACCTCTTTGTCGAAGTTGAATCTACCTAATGAGGCGTTTTCCGACGAGATAAAAAAATGGTTCGAAAAAAGGACGATAGGAGGGGCTTGTAAGTTTTAGATTGCGATGTCAATGTCAAAAGCCACTGAGCCACATAGTGAGGTCCACTGGGAACGCTGAACTTAGCACGCATACCTGTGTCGAACTAGTTCGCTCCTATCTTTCGTTCGTTCGGTTTTTTTTTTAATATTTTAGAAGACAATATTGCAATTTTTTAATTCATACTACGCTCCAATATTTAACTATTTCATATAATGTAAAATACAAAAATTTCACATGAATTGAGAAAAGTTCCGGCTGGTCTCGTCGGGAGAATGGCAACTGCCGATTGGTATCCTATCGTTTCGAAGATAATAATATGTGCGTAATGCCGCTAACTTAAAACGGTTAAGGACAACTTCGTGAGGAAACCGACATGTACCTAGAATTCTTCGAGGTCGTGACTGTGTCATCAGTGTGGATTGGTACACTGCGCCGACGTGGTGCCAAATCGCAACGATGCTAAAGAAATGTTCACTACAAAAATTCGAAATATATTAAAATCGTTGAATACGTAACATACAATTCGGGTAAGAGCGAACTAAATCAGTCAGTTGACTATGCGGCATTACTGAACAATAGTGGATCGCCGAAAAATAACGGTCACAGAACCAGATAATCGATGAGCTAATTCGCATAGTTCACTAAAACTTAAGGAGCTGTTCTGTATACTCGTCGTTTGGTAACTAATGTCCCATAGATATCTTGGCCATAGATATCACAAATCACTAGATCACCACAGACTAAGTAGAGAGAATAGATAATAGTCCTTCAGCCACAGATAAATATTTTCGTATCAGTGTTGCAATTAATATTTTTGAATCTTCCTTTTACTTGTGCTTAGTTTGTGTCTCAGCATCGAGAGTTTTAAAGATTTTTATTGAAAATCGAATGTGATCAGCAACGATTTTTTTTCCATTATCAAAATTATTTTAGAATGAAATTTTTTCTTCAAGTATTTAGGGTTTATAGAAGGTAAATAAACCAAACACATCAGCTGAGAAGAAAATTATAATTTATCTAAAATAAGTGATGTGTTTGGGAAACCTCCAACATTTTTAGTCATCGCAAATAATTTAGATTTACACTTTTTCCCTGAACATTGGGAGGGGCTTCATAGTTTACACTTTTGAGAGTCTATGGTACAGACAAATCTTTTTGAAATTCCACACCGCCATCTAGCGCGTACTTTGGAACTATTTTTGTCTCGTCGGAAAACGGCTCATCAGATTGTTTGACCCAGGTAGACGTATTTGTCAACAACTTGGAGTGTGGTATTCCCAACAATAACCGGTACAAGGTGAGAGATGAATCAAATCAGTTCTATTATGATTCCTTCAAAACTCAACACTTTTCTCATAGTAATCCTTTTTAATGGATCTCTTGTAAAAATTCTTCAAGAGTAATTCCGTCAATGTAGCACAAAATTGAGCGTTGGTGTTAAAAGTACAATTATACTATACAATACAATTAAAGAAATGTAATCCTCTACAATATTTACAAAATATAAATAGCACCAAATCTCATAAGAAACGAGATATTGTTCTTCTCTCCTGTATAAGTGTTTTTTGTTTTGTTTTTGGTGTGTACAATAAAGAGTATCTATCTATCTATATTTGCAATAAGAAATAGATTTGTGGACCTTTGACGTAGAGACACAGACACGATATGTAGGTTTTAAGGCGAAGTTTTAGACCAAAATAGAGGTTTTACAAGTTTATAGCCAGCTATCTCTCATTCCGAGGTGAAATCATAACTTCTCAGGACTATAGTGTCATTTGCTGGTGACATAGTCCCCAGTGCCGGCCACGCCGCGTACTCACCATGATGGCCCGCAGTCCGCGCGCGCCGGTCTTGCGCTCCATGGCGAGCGCGGCGACCGCCTTCAGAGCCTCGTCGCTGAACGACAACTCGCACTTGTCCATCGCGAACAGCAGCTTGTATTGTGACACCTGGCCGACAAACGATAACTCGCATTCAACAGACGGACAAATACATTTACAAAAATCCTTTCGTAAAAAATTGGCAGTCATAGGAACTGCCGATAGAAAAGAAAACTTCTCAGAATTTGGTAGTTTACTTTGGAAACTACGCGGGTGGAACCGGAGAGCGTGGCGGAGAGCAAGCTCATATTACCGAGTTTACCCGAAGATTCTTACATGTACGAACGTGACGCTTGAGCTCAATTCACCGCCCGCGGGAAATCTGTATGTTGTGCGCCAAAAGATTTCACTTCAAGAAGATCGTGTTTTTTTTTTGATGATGGTAAGCAACATGCCCGGGGCACATGTGACACGCAGCTATTGGAACATGAAGAGTCCAAATCATTACCTAGCACTGCGCTCGTCACCCAGAGATCTAAGATCTTAAATCTCTAAACCCTGTAATTTCTGTGGAAACATTGCCCTTCAAACCGGAACACAGTAATGTTTGCACATTACTGCTTGGCGGTAGAATACTGGCAAAGGTGTGGTACTTCCCCACATTTTCCCACTTGCGGACTCTGCCAAGAGCCCTGCCACTACAAAAAAAATTGGACGAAATATTTTTTAAGTAAAACATTGGTTGTCTATGAAGTCGGTTGGTTTACGGACGCTAGTTTAACGTGACAACGTCATAACAACATTTATAGACGAGACGGAAACTTACAATGAACGTAATGGGACATAACGGGACACATTTTCGTGCATGCAACCGGCGTTCATCGATTTATTAGACGTTGTCACGTCAAAAACTTTGTTTGGCGCACCACATACAGATTTCCCGTGAACTGTGAATTGAGCTCCAGCGTCACGTTCGTAAATGAAAGAATCTTCGGGTAAACTCGGATGACCTAGATGGCCACGGCCATGCCCACGCCCTCCGGTTTCACACGCTTATTTTCCAAAGTGAGCTACCAGCTACTGAGTTGACAGATTTTTCTCTTATATCGGCAGACTTTATGACTGCCATTTTTTTTATTATTATTTTCTTCACAAGTGTTTTTCTAAGCTATTGCATAGCTTTTATCGCGGGCCTGAGGACCGAATTTTAGTGATCGTGCATCTCTTTCTTATGTTCACAAGAAAGAGGAATGGAAGACCGTAACGCCGTCCTCCCCACTCGGTCATTCGACTTTGAATCTTATCTGTATTAGCTTTACAGACTAAATGCTCTTAGCTGTCGAAGACTGACTAGATTGTATAATACTTCTCTGCATTTTTTAATGGTAAACAAACGTCACTCTTTCAAAATAAAAGCAATTCCGAAAAATTGTTAACATCCCTATTGCTTATGTTGATAAAAATGCATGCAACATGCAATAGCTTTACCGCGGCAGTCCCCGAGTGCCACACTTTTTTTTTTTAAATAATAAGTGACGAGACGAGCAGGACATGTGCCTGATGGTAAGCAACATGCCTGCCACATAACAGCACAGTGACACGCAATGTGTTGGAAAACATCGTATGATACACGTGTGCATTGATGATTACCGGCCTCGTCTCTCTTAATACCCTCGCCTAGCGGCTCGGGTCTCGGGCACCTCAGCGATAATCACGAACATTACAAACTTTTACACTTTACACGCTAATCAAAAGATAAACAAACTAAAATAACAACTAAAATATAACAGGTGTAATGAAATAAATTATGCAACGTTACGTATAAATATTCGACTCACCATCGCGTTCTTGGGCTCGGTGAGTATCCGCACGAGCAGGTCCTGGTTGAGGCTGTGGAAGGGCACCAGCACTGGGAACCGACCCACGAACTCCTGCGGACGAGGACGACACACATCACTCACTCACTCGTTACATCGCAACTTATCGTACTATCAACAGGCCAGTAAGAATTCGTATCGAACTATGCACTTAATTTCCGATCCCTATTTTTTTATGTAAGGATTAGAATCATTTACTGAGCATAAAATCACAAGCTGACAGATTCAGGTGGAACTTCAAGCGCCATGTTGAAAACACGTTTTTGTCCGATATCTCCAAAACTATGCACTTTAGAGGAAAAGTTACCGAGACTATTACTGTAGAAAATAAAATTTCGCATCTTTTGTTTTCAGCAAACTTTTTTACAACGTTTACGATTTATTATGATTAATTATCATAACAAACCTTTAAACGATCATTTGCAAAGTGGCTGAACGTAGCGCGGCATAGCAGCGCGTAGCAGTGGCGCTACGTACCGGGTGTAGCAGGGTAGTGGCGCTACGTACCGGGGTGTAGCAGGGTAGTGGCGCTACGTACCGGGGTGTAGTAGGGCAGTGGCGCTACGTACCGGGGTGTAGCAGGGTAGTGGCGCTACGTACCGGGGTGTAGGAGGGCAATGGCGCTACGTACCGGGGTGTAGCAGGGTAGTGGCGCTACGTACCGGGGTGTAGCAGGGTAGTGGCGCTACGTACCGGGGTGTAGCAGGGTAGTGGCGCTACGTACCGGGATCATGCCGAAGTCGATGAGGTCGCGCGCCTGCACCTTGCGCAGCCAGCCGTCGCGCTCGTCGTTCTCGTCGCGCGCGGAGTCGAGCGGCGACGCGTCGTTGGCGGCGGCCTGCACGGCGGCGCGCCGGCCCGAGCGCGCGTCCCACGCGCCGAACCCGAGGTACTTCTCGTTGTTGCGCCGCTGCACCAGCCTGGTACGACACACGCCAAGCATTCACGTTAACGCTCTTTTACATTTATCGTACATTTATGAATAAAGATAAGTATCAAAGAAAAACAACACTGAGGACTTTTAAAAGGAACTATAGAAGCCATATAACTTGTGTTTTAGAGGCATTACATAATAGACACGATGACCAGCAAAATCCCGATCTCCTCCGGGCTTGCCGTAAGGAACTTCGTTCTAAAAATTTCAAAAATACACAACACACAATACATTATTATACGATTTTTAGTTCCACGTTACGTCACTACCTCCACTCCGGGAGTTTGAGGATCTATGATTTTTTAATCATTTGGAAAAACAAAAAATAAGGAACTAATTAATATGTCAATGGAGGCGCAGTACTTTTTTGTTCTACCTACACAATCCTCTCGACACTTTGGCAGTAGCATTCGTATCTTTTTTCACTGCGGAGCGTGAAAATGTAGTACTTTTCTGTATTGAAATTGTTATAAAGTTTTAATATGTCAAATAGTTAATTTACTTGGATAGTTCACGAAAAAAAAGCCATAGGGTTGTCGTTGTCTATGAAAGTGAAAAACTATATAACTCAGAATTTATATAATAAATAATATTATACATAGCTCACTTTGGACACTACGCGAGTGAAACGCGAGTCGATTACTAGCGGAATCCCAACCGCTAGTGATCGGCTCTACATACGAGCACTAGAATTAGATTTTAAATGTACTCCCCCCTATTTTCCTCTTCTTATCCAAGAAATGTGTAAAAATAAGACAATAGGCGTGTCGACTTATTTTTTTATTTAATGTGCCATCAATAACTGAACCGTAGGTAAAAGAATTACTTTGTTATCTTAAAAACTTCCCGTGATATCACGATTTTAAAATCACAATTTTCGACTCTCCCAAAAAATCGAGAGTGAATCGGTTTTTTCTAGGTAAGCACGCTCCATCGTAGATCTCATCATCGCTTAACATCAGGCGAGATGGTGGTCAAGTGCGAACCTATTATAGTTATAAAAAAAAAAAAAAGCTTCATACAAATCACTACAGAAACGTGACGTCACACTGTCGCATTTTCTATGCATCGCGGGTAAAGTTTGTTACTATATTAAATATTGCGTTTAGGAAACTGGTTTCATAACAAAAGTAACTTGAAATGGAATAGGTTATTCAATGGTAAATATATTTTCTAATATTTTCGTACTTTTAAAATGGACTTGCCCATTCAGCTTTGAATGATCATAAAGTTAACAGAAGCGGAGCATGAATCAAGAATGTAACAAAATCGGGAAAAAATATTCCTTTTTGAGAGTTTTCGCACGTTTCGTGCTTTGACATGACACATGACAGCATGTGTTTAAGATTGCGTCATTGAATATCACAGATTACATACCTCTTGAATATAAAACCTTTGCTAATCTCTGAGTCGGTACGATCAATTTCCGACAGGTGGCGTAGCAGGTAGCTGAAGAGGTGTTTTGTTTGAGAGCGATATTCTCAGGAATGACTGAACCGATTACTAAAATGTGCGGGATCTCGATGAGTGCTATATATGTTCCACGGGCGAAGCCGGGGCGGACATTTAGTAATTTAATATAATTGCAGGACCTGTCGACACGCTTATTGTAATGACAAAGATCACGGAGCCTGTGGAGTGGCAAATTTATAAAAATAAACCAAAGAAACGATGAAAAATGAGAATGAGATGTGGAGGCCGACCTATCGAGGCCGTTGTAGGCGCCGCTGGCCACGAACAGGATGTTGGTGGTGTCGACCTGCACGGCGTCGCCGCGCAGCTTGCGCGAGTTGCGCTCGGGCACCGACACCACCGCGCCCTCCAGCATCTTCAGCATGCCCTGCTGCACGCCCTCGCCTGACCCAAACACACACTCAAATAAACAAATTAAATAAATATCGGTGGACAACTCACACGCAACACCATGTGACCCCAAACTAAGCAAAGCTTGTACTATGGAAGCCAGCTAGCTGATGTAATGCATACACAATTTTTTTATACATAGAACCCAGACACGATATAAATATTTATGTTCATCACGCAAATATTTGCACAGGGTGGGATCGAACCCACTACCCTCGGCTTACCAGGTAGACTAACTAACCAAACTTACGAACTAAACCACGAGCCCAGTCATATTTTAATCAAGTTACGGCTTACCTGTAAGTCACAGCTGGTCTAGTAAATTACGACTGAACAGCGACTGCCTACTCGGAGCCCCTGAATGAAGGAAAACATCTTGAGGAAACCGGTATATTCCAAGAATCTTTCAGAGGTCATGCATCATCCACCAACCCGCACTGGGGCAGCGTGGTAGATTATGACCTCGACTCTCTCCTTGCGAGACAAGGTCACGAATCCCAGTAGTGGAAACATTTACTGGGGCTGCTTGCGCTGTTTTCAAGGAACTATCATTCATTTGACAATTATATTTTACTCTATATAATTACACTAGCTATTATTCGCGACTTCGTCAGCGCGAAATAAATATTAAGATAACTGAAGCAGTATTTGCACTTATCATGTCTTTATTTTTTAGCTATAATGAATTTACCTCCGACATCTCTTAATTGGTGTATCCCGGGTACGGCACCAATTTTGTCAACTTCGTCCAGGAATACGATGCCGGTCTGCGCTCGCTCCACGCTGAAATCAGCCAAAATGGAAGTCAATGCCACTGTAGGGATTTTCTCTTTTACATGTTGCAGATCAAAATAAATAACATATTATTATATCGACGAGAATCTCCTGAAGATCGAGAAGGACAAGGTCAATAAGCATCTTGGCATAGGTTTATCCTACAATCTCGATAGCCTAGGTGGATACAGCTTTTTAGGATGTTGTTTGACGATCATAGCCCTGGAATTCCATTGCGTAACTAAAATGAATATAGTCTTGATTTCACACAAGTTTCGTAACAATAGTAGGTATTTCGTACTAAAAAAATTACAGGGCTTAGAGATATAAGATCATAGATCTCTGGGTGACGAGCGCAGTGCAGTGCTAGGTAATGATTTGGACTCTTCATGTTCCAATAGCTGCGTGTCACTGTGCTGTTATGTGTCAGGCATGCTGCTTACTATCAGGCACATGTCCTGATCGTCTCGTCACTCTTTATTAAAAAAAAAATACGAAGATAATAGCGCTTAGAAGTTTCAGATGTCATCACGTCCATATACAATTTTTACGTAGACGTGACGTCACAACCCTCCACTCCGGAAGTTTCATGATCTTTGTCTAATTTTACAAATTTCATAGAACAAAAAAGTATTGTCTCCTCCCATATTTTACCATAATTCTACTCTGCGAACTAGCGGAGGAAGCAGGCTATAAAAAGCACCAAAAGTACGCGACAATGGAACCACAGTATTATTTTGTACCAGTAGCCGTGGAAACCTTGGGCAGTTGGGGAGCCGAGGCTAAAACCTTGGTGAGAGACATTGGTCGCCGAATTCTCGGTAAAAGCGGTGACCTCCCGGTCTGCCTCGTTTCTGGTGCAAAGGATTTCTATTGCAATGCAGCGGATTTCTATTGCTGAGCCGTGTTATGTACTCGAAGTCGCGTAACGTACTCGAAGGCGCGTAACGTACTCGAAGTCGCGTAACGTACTCGAAGGCGCGTAACGTACTCGAAGTCGCGTAACGTACTCGAAGGCGCGTAACGTACTCGAAGTCGCGTAACGTACTCGAAGGCGCGTAACGTACTCGAAGTCGCGTAACGTACTCGAAGGCGCGTAACGTACTCGAAGTCGCGTAACGTACTCGAAGGCGCGTAACGTACTCGAAGTCCCGTAACGTACTCGAAGTCGCGTAACGTACTCGAAGTCGCGTAACGTACCCGAAGTCGCGTAACGTACTCGAAGTCGCGTAACGTACTCGAAGGCGCGTAACGTACTCGAAGTCGCGTAACGTACTCGAGACCGTGTAACGTACTTGAAGTTGGCGTCCTGCAGTAGCTTGGCGATGACGCTCTCGATGTCCTCGCCGACGTAGCCGGCCTGCGTCAGCGTGGTGCAGTCGCAGATCGCGAACGGCACGTCCAGGCACTGCGCTATCGTCTGCGCCAGCAGCGTCTTACCTGGAAACAACAATTACGATGCTATCAATCTGCGATCATCACTTAGTTGACATACATGAACCTAAAGAAAAGAAAGCTCAAGCTACCCAGGGGTCCAGAAGATACATTACTTACTTAAAATCAGTTATTTGGACATTTCCTATGACTGCCAATTTATTATTATTACTATTGAAGTGGAAAGTTGTTTTGGTGTACCACTCACACTCTCCCCCGGCGGGAAATACGTGAAGTAATGTATCTTCTGGACTCCATATCTCAAAATTGACCGTCTAAGCAAGTGAGCGGGTAAGCATGTGTTCTTTGTATATACTAACTCTACTCAATCGTCTACACTTCATCCATCAGAAAATACGTGACGTCTGGCGGCTCTGGGATCTTACTCTATAACTAGGGGAGTCGCTCAAGAATCACATTTTGGCCCATTGTTTTTCAATATGTTTATCAACGGATCAGTCCAAGAGGACTATTATGGTTATCGTTATGTCTCGATTATGTATGTGCATAAGTATAGTTAGTTAAGAAGTTTAAGTAATAAGGTTTAGGTAATAGGTATTAGGGTCTATGTCTTCGCGCTAGCCCAAAGTTCTGCAGGCAGAGAATCCATCTGAGACCATTAAAATAAATGTCCTGCATAACCTCGTATAAGACGGCACAGCAGCCAAACGATATGTAGTTAAAAACTAGAACTACTTAAAAGAGTTCAAACAAATTAATATTTAAAATCTGCGATATTTTACGAAACGACAATGTAAATAAAGCTGATGAAAAATGTCATCGTATCGGGAAATCACGAATGAAACAACAGTACCTACATACATTGAAGATCATTCGACATATGTATGTAATGAAAAACTTAATTTTGTAATTTATTGAGCTGACATTTCAGACATACACAGAGTTAATTTACATCGACGCGGCACATACGCGACGGCGTAATTACCGCCTGGCCTTTCTGGGAAACGATCACAATGGCTCGAAAGATCCTTTAACTTATTACAATAATTAATACAATTATCAAAGGATAATTGTGTTAATTATTGACTGGCCTTGTGGCTTAGTGGGTAGTAACTATGCCTGCGAAGCCGAGGGCCGTGGGTTCGATTCCCAACCAGTGCAAATATTTGTGTGATGAATTCAAATATTTGTACTGTGTCTGGTTGTTTTCTATGTATAATAAGTATGTATTTAAAAACGATTAACTAAGTACTATATCAGCTATCTGGCTTCCATAGTACAAGCTTTGCTTAGTATGGGGTCATATGGTGTTGTGTGTAAATTGTCCACCAATATTTATTTCTTATTTATAATAATAATTATATTATAGCAAAACATTTAATTACAGCATTATTTTATTTCAGTACAAGCTGTACCACACGGTTTCACTTAGTTGTTTTTTTTATTAGCCACACCACTGACTCCGGGCTCCGTAACCTTTGTCATTTGGGTTTTTTCTTAACATAAATATATATTTATACCGTGGATTAGCAAAAGAAAAGAAAAATAATTTCAACCTAATTTCTAGTGCTCTTTAGCCCGGCTTCGTCTGTTGATACCGGTTGTGACTCCGCTAGTATGGAATCGACTCGACATCGTCATTTTGCTATTTCCTAAGTGGCCTCCTCCAAGCTCAGAGCTTTTACCTTTACCACGTATGCATTTCTATCCCTGATGGCCATCTGTGCTGAGAGCCACCACCACGGCCGCATTACTGTCCCTGATGGCCATCTGTAAATGTACTCTTGGGTGGTATTCGGTGATGCAGCCAACGTTCGCTGTAAAACCTCCGGGTCTCGACAAATGATCGATTGTAGTTGTCTTGTTATCTGTGTAAATTTGTGTCTAGTGTACTTTTCTACATTTAACCTCCCACAGTGCGAACTGTAAGGAGGTATCACAAAAATGCCTGATATTAAGCGACGATGCTACGATGTAGCACTTGACAAATATACATCTGCACGCCAAAAGATTAACCTATTCTGCGCTAGTAACACGCCACCGAGTTTTAGCCGCAGACAGCGCCATCTAGTTTCAAACTAAATTACAAGTACCCAGGTATTTATAGGTCGGCCGCTTTTTTTTTTGTTCTGCTATTGTATTGTACTATTGCTATTGTATTGGCGGTATCTACTATTGTACGAAGGGACGAATTGGTATTTTTTATGAAGGCGAACCGAACATGACTTGTGTTTTGATATTTTATTCCAATGATGAGAAAACATTTACTATCATCACAGTCTATTAAATCATACAGTCGTTCGACGAATTCGTTTAGACAGGGCAATCGTGTGGGACGTGCGGGTGAGACGCGGGAAGCGCTCCTGCAGTGCCTGCATTACAATGTTAGTATTGCAGGAGCGCGGCTCTGGGCTGACGCCTTCCGCATGTTTTAATTTTATTTTGGTAATAAGCATTTTTGTTTGGGACAACCCTACCCGTGTCTAGGCATTATCGGCGTTTCTCCCAAGATCAAAGGCGATGAACTACTGGTAGTATTTCTTTATACTGTGTTATTATTATATTATATGAAAGTTAAGTACATAGTTGGGTATTTGCTCAGAATACAGAACAAGGCAATTTTATTCTATAATAATCTGAGGTTATATGCAAATATTTTACAATGATCCGGGTACAGGAGACTATTAACTGAACTATTTGGCAAAAAGCTTTCAGCTTCTGTTACTGTACGATACTCGTACTACAAAATCACCACCACTTCAGCGGCAGCCGAATTCGTACTGTTTGCGGTGTCACTTTGATAGACATTGTATGATGAGTACCTACCCTACAATTACTGAGTAAGGTAAGTATAATTTTTATACTACATAAGTGTAAACGTAAATAGAAATTAAATAAGCAAATACATAAATATCACTTTTCAAGAAGATCGCTTGAATAGTGAAGAAGAAGAGAGAAGAAGAGAAGAGTTCGCTTGGAATAAACACCACGACACTAAATGTTTTTTAATAAAAACATATACGGTCGAATTGACAAATCTCCTTTTTTGAAGTCGGTTAAAAAATAAAGATAAAACCCTCCCAGACTGTCATAACTCCCTTTAGAATAATTAATTGGTGGACAATTCACACACAATTACCATCTGAACCCAAAATAAGCAAAGCTTGTATGTACTATGGCGGCCAGATAGCTGATGTAACACTTATGTAAATACGTCCTTAATATACATAGAAACAGCCAGACACAGTACAAGCATTTGAATTCATCACACAAATATTTGCACTGGGTGGGAATTGAAACCACGACCCTCGGCTTCGCAGGCAGTGTGAATGTATAATTTGCATAGAAAACGGTTTAAACGTTAGACTTGTATTGCAACTATAAAAACTTAAATCACTTGTACTTTCTTCCCTAGCGTACTATAACTTCATTTAAAATAGCATAATATTTATGTTATATCAAAAACGATTTCAAACTTTATAGTTATCCACTATAAAAACTTAATCGCGTGTACGTTTGTCTTCTTTCCTAGCGTACTATAATTCAATTTAAAAAAGAATATTTTTGTTACATCGAAAACGATTTTAAACTATAGAGTTTTCCACAATAAAAACTTAATCGCGTGTACGTTTGTCTTCTTTCTATCTGGCCATCTTTCCAATATTTATGTTACATCGAAAACGAGTTTAAACTTTATAGCTTTCGAATATTTTTGTGTTCCTTCTACCAAGCCCTCTTTCCCAGCGTACCACCACGCGCCTACGATCTCGCAACAAGTGCGCACGCGGTGCCAATTTGCCGACATCCGTCGTCTCGCATACCAATAGAACCTGCGCTAGTTGTGATTGCGAGCGCTCGTCTCATTATTATTTACCCGACTACGCAACATGATGGAAGGTATTGTTCTTACTACGTGTGTTTTTGAAAAAACTTCATGTGGCGCGCCCCAGACAGATTTTTTCGTGGGATGTGAATTGAACTCAAGCATCACGCTCGGGAATGAAAGAAATCTTCGGGTAAGCTCGGGACCATGGTCATGGCCACACCCTCCGGTTTCGGCCGCGTAGTTTCCAAAGTAAGCTATCAAATTCTGAGTTATAAGTTTTTCACTTTTATCGGCAGCTCCTATCACTGCCATTTTTTAACCCCCGACCAAAAAAAGGGGTGTTATAAGTTTGACGTCGATGTCTGTCTGTCTGTCTGTCTGTGTGTGTGTCTGTCTGTGGCACCGTAGAGCTCAAACGGATGGGCCGATTTCGATGCAGTTTTTTTTATTTGAAAGTTAATATCCGTGCGGATGTTCTTAGCTATGATTGGTTAATATCGATTCTTGAATCGAAGGCCGCCGCCACAAAATGGCGGACAAAATATTTCTTTACAACCTACCTCAATATGGGTATCAAATAAAAGGGCTTGAATAGTAGAATACTATAAATTAAAAAAAAACTAATCTAAGATGGCCGCTACTACAAAATGGCGAATTATATTATTTTTTTCACTACTCCCTCAATATGGGTATCAAACGAAAGGGCTTGACTAGTAGAATACATTGCACTATGACAAATTTCAAATCCAAGATGGCCGCTTCCACAAAAGGGCGAAATACATTTCTTTTTCCACAACTCCCTTATTATGGGTATTAAATGAAAGGGCTTGACTAGTAGAATGTTGTACAGATATCAAATCTGAGGTAGTCGGGGGTTAATCAACATTTTTAATTTTGTTCTTGTTTATTTTCAATTATCTTTTCGTTGGGAAGAGTGAACTCACACTTTCCGTTTTATTTGATTATAGGAAGCGGTGAACGCCGGACGTTTACACCTATCGCTATTCGTTCTACAACCAAAATAAGTGGAACCGCAGTATACCCCGCCGCTAGTGATTCTAACGGGTCAAGTAGATTGGCAGCTGGAAACCACTCGCGCTACACACAGAGACGCAATTCGTTAACAATTTTAAGGTGCTCAATTTATAGAGCACATCATTCGATTTATATCCATGGTTTAGTTCTAGTTTTGTAATAGAATGGTAAAGTGGGATTTGTTGCGTCTGCGCAGAATAGTTCAGTCGCGGTCTCGTAACACGAGTGGGTCTGCGCTGCCGGTCTCGTCTCCCGCGCCGCATACCAATAGCCCCCGAGCTAGTTGAGAGTCCGCGTGGCGGCCGCCCACCCGGTTATTTATGCCACCCAGGTCTTCAAATGGATTTTAGATAGAGTCTTATTTGATCGTACTAATGCATTTTACATCGCGTTTGGAAACTTACGACCGAGGATCGGGCTGAGTGGCGTATTATTATAGGAGAGGCCTATGTCCAGCAGTGGACCAACACAGGCTGATGATGATGATGATGATGAAATACTCGTAGTGGCGTTTAGATGAATTTAAAGATGGCAGAAATGTAGAAACCGCTTAATCGATAGTTAATGTCAAATCTAGCATCCTACAAAACAATCTTCATAGGTACATCTCTCTAAGCTAGCACCATCATCGTGGTCCTCATTTACGTATTCGTCAACAGCGAACCCTGGTAGGTTGTGCGCGCGAACATAGCAATAAAGGGCGGGTCTTCTGCCGCCTAAATAAATCGGCTTTAGCCAATCACCAATCATAACCTACATACTATATGATTGGTGATTTATGGTTCGATGTTGGCTCCGCCCCACTACTTTTACGTCATTTCCTCTGATTTTAGGACTCGTGTGTGGACGCTTTTAGGCGGTAGACCTCCGGCCCTTCAACCGCCTAACTAAATCGGCTTTCGCTTTGCTATTGCAGTCTCTATCATTTCAAGCGGAAAGAAAAGAGAGATAAATATCAAACCTTTTCTTCGTTCTGCGATGGACCCCCGGGTCTCGCAACAACAATCGTATTTTGCTCGTACATTAATATTACTGGTTGAAGGCATATTTATTGATTTGAATCAAAAAATGATAAAATAAAACAAAACTAGTAATAGTTATGTTAAATTATTTTGAACACAGTCTTGACCTTGGCAGACGAGTTTGTATCGGGCGTACGTTACATAATGAATGTAACCAGATTGATGTTTTAATAGAATGTTAAGTTATGTAAATTCTTCCACCAAGGTGCTAAGAACATAATAATATAAGTTTCCATTTGCGTGGTAAGTTTCAACGAGAAAAATGTTCCAGCTTCCTAATAAGGGTACAAATCTACAAACAAATATAAGGTCAAGCTCATAATACTGAAATCTGACGACGAACCAAAGTTCGGGACGTCTGAACATCCGGAGCAAAACTAGAACAAAGTTGCACAAGATATTGTTCAATACTCAATACTCAATCGTTTATTGCTTCATTATGTTACAGATAGTATTAATTAGGTATACAAATAGAATTTAGTACAAAATTAATTCGCAACACAATGTACCTAATCGGGCATTGCAATTTAATTATCGTTTTGGAGCGAAGTGTTATGTTTCACAGTCAATTACCAAGTTTTCATCCTCGAAGGTTCTCAGGTCGTCAGTTCAAAACTCGGATATACTATAATAGGCTTTGGACAGCAGCAGATTTCTCAAAGTCCTAATTAATTTATGCTCATCTTCAATTTCCTTTAATTTGATGGGAAGCTTATTATATATTTTTATAGCCATCGCATGCGGACCGGTATTATGTAACGTAAGTTTTGATGTCGGTATGTTCAAATTATATTTATAGAATGTCCTAATAGGGTAGCGCCGGTTGTCTGCTTGTTAGGCAGTGTGACGAAAGATGGAGCAAAGTTGTGATGGAATGATGGCCGAACCAAGGTCCGAGTGTTGTAGTGAAGAAGAGTCGATTATTTGTACGTGTAGCGGATCGACTCTAGGCTCGATATGCACAGAACTCGATTGACCTACCTACCCTTTGTAATTTAAACACGGTCAAACAGTTAATGACAAATCAACAAAAAATTTAAAAATTTAACATATTGAAACCTCGCTGTATCTTAGGAACAGTGCGTTATTGATATCGAATTATCGAAATATTACTTGGGTTTCACAAATTATGCAAAAATTAAATGAATGCTGAACTGTGAACTATGTACATACTTTTTAGATTCAACCTTCGATATTATACAGTGCTATAAATTGTTTTGTATTTCCATTTCTGTTGTGATTTTGCATTTTAGAAGTAGAAACAAATGCAATGTTATGACCCCTTAATCCTTTTTGTTTGATATATAAGTATCATCATCAATAGCCCATTAAATGTTCCCACTGCTGGGACTCGGGGCCTTCTCTCGCAAGGAGAGAGTTAAGGCCATTAACCACCACGTTGCCCAAATGCGGGTTGGTGGATGACACATGACCCCAAAAGATTCTAGGTACATGTTGGTTTCCTCACGATGTTTTTCTTTACCGGTTTTAAGTTAGCGGCATTTCGCACATGACTTCGAAAAGACAGTGGTGCGCGTGGTGGGATTCGAACCCTGGGGTTCCGAATCGCAACTGCAAACCTTCTGTCGATAAAAAAAGAATAGAATTGATTTGAATTAGTATTAATGCGCGAATCTGCTCTAAACAAAGAGTTTACATATACTACGTATAGATTTAGAACAAACGCTTTACACCGATAGCACGGGTCTGATCGCTCGTGCCTTGTCGCTCTTGTGGAAGTGTCATACTTTTGTCGCGGCACATCACTATGTCGCCATAGCTAACATAAACCTCATTGGTACAAAGGAACCGTACGGAAACCCCTTATCTATTTACTTATTCTGTATCTAAAGGGCTCTAAATAAAAAACAGTAATATTTCAACCTTTCAACCTTTTCCATGAGACGCAATGTGGGCAACTTACTAACTGGCAGGTGTAATCGTTTACCTTTCACGACAAGTTACGGTGAAACAATATCAACAACATTTCCTCAACGATAAATAAGATTATAATTAATGGAAAGGAGTACGTAAATTGCAAGTATCAAAGCAATACTTTCAAGGAGTTCTCCAATCACTTCGAAAACAATACGAGGGAGTATTGAGAAATGGCACTAACCCGCCTTGGAAAGTAAATTGTTTTACATACTTAATTATATATGAGAAAGTTATGTCTGTACGTTACTTTTTCCCGTGTCATTTTGTCAAGTGTTAATTCTCAAATCGGTAGCTCGATTACAATTAATTTTCGGATGCCGGGTACCGACGGCCTCGCCAACCTCACCAGCCAGGGAGACGACTTCAGAATACAATGCCCTTCCTTCCACTCGACACCACCAAAACGACACCATCGGTGGTGTCGTATGGAATCACTAGTCCATGCGACACCACCGACTAATAGTGAGGTTACCTACATACAAAGTTGTTGATATGAAAACTCCAATTAAGTTCAAGCAGTTTCATTAATGAGGTATTTCATTTGATAAAGTTTATATTTATCTGTCACTCAAATGGTCATCTTGACATTGTTCATTGCAATTTGCATATTATTGTCTTTCCGTCCGAATATTTTAATTTTTCACAATGGACATGAATACTAATACTGACGACATAAAATACATAAAAACTAATGGCGGAACACCACATCACTAGGGTGGGGTCGTATGGACTAGTGATTCCATACTACACCACCGATGGTGTCGTTTTGGTGGTGTCGAGTGGAAGGAAGGTACAATGCAATATCTCTTTGCTAAAAATAGCTTTTTGCAAAGCACAAAAACATAAAAATGAACAAAATTAAAAAAAATGATTAACCCCCGACTACCTCAGATTTGTTATCTGTACAACATTCTACTAGTCAAGCCCTTTAATTTGATACCCATATTAAGGGAGTTGTGAAAAAAGAAATGTATTTCGTCATTTTGTGGAAGCGGCCATCTTGGATTTGGAGATTTGTCTTAGGGCAATGTATTCTACTTGTCAAGCCCTTGCGTTTGATACTCATATTGAGGTAGTAGTGAAAAAAATAATATAATTCGCCATTTTGTGGTGGCGGCCATCTTGGATTAGATTATTTTTATAGTGTATAGTATTCTACTAGTCAAGTCCTTTTATTTGATACCCATATTGAGGTAGGTTGTGAAGAAATATTTTGCCCGCCATTGTGGCGGTGGCCATCTTAAATCGGTATTAACCAAACATAGCTAAGAACATCCGCACGGATATTAACTTTCAAATAAAAGAAACCGCATCGAAATCGGCCCATCCGTTTGAGCTCTACGGTGTCACAGACAGACACACATACACAGACAGACAGAAAGACATCGACGTCAACAATTTTTTTGGTCGGGGGTTAAAAAACAGAATCTATCAGCAAATCTATTCGCTTTTGGCCTTCGATAAAGAATAAGGACGTAGAATAAATAGATCTGTTTTTTCCGCACGGTTCCTTTGTGCCAATCGTAAGCAGATGAGGTGTGTATATGTTAGCTATGGCCATAGAATAGATAATATAGATAGAACGGACACTCCCCGCCAATTTCAAGCTTCCTCACCCCTCAGGCCGTTTCGGATACGCTAGGAGCACTCAACGAAGGGCTGGTATCGAACATCTAATTCCTAACGAAATAACATCATGGTGGGTTGTTGTAATGTTTACGGCTGTCCGTCAACTAAACAGGACAAGATTAAAAGCTTTATTTAATTTCCTAATGATAAAATAACGTAATATTAGAAACTTTTCAATAACGTTGCTTTATAATATTACAAGCTTTGCTTAGTTTGGGGTCAGATGGTGTTGTGTGTGAATTGTCTACCAATATTTATTTATTTAATTGGATAACGGGACACTCACGTATATACGGTCGGTCAATCCCGACTCGAGTTTCGGCCGCGTCCGGCGGCCTTTTTCAAACGAGTGCACACGCGCGGCGGCTGCCGTTTGGCACTGCGGGCTGCCGCACGTCGCGCACGCAAGCTCAACGGCTGTTGCGGGGTGCAGGTGAGGGGTGCGAGAGGGTTGCGCAGGTATACACTCGAACTCTTCATCACTGGTAAGCTGCGAGTCGGGAACATTGCAGCACACTGAGCTCACTGTGTCACTGTGTCAATGTTCCCGACTCGCAGCTTACCAGTGATGAAGAGTTCGAGTGTATACCTGCGCAACCCTCTCGCACCCCCTCACCTGCACCCCGCAACAGCCGTTGAGCTTGCGTGCGCGACGTGCGGCAGCCCGCAGTGCCAAACGGGCAGCCGCCGCGCGTGTGCACTCGTTTTGAAAAAGGCCGCCGGACGCGGCCGAAACTCGAGTCGGGATTGACCGACCGTATATACGTGAGTGTCGTTATCCAATTAAATATGTGTAACAACCACGTTAATTTTAATACTAAAATATTTATTTATTTATAATAACGAAGTCGTTTTTAACTCAAAGTTCGTAACTCACACAGCCAGTAACTTACGTGCCCAAGCACGGATTGATAATGCCTGGAGGAATAATTATAGTGACAGAATAAAGTTTCCTTCATGGGTAAGTGTAAAATAAAATGCGAATGTGTACCTACTAACAGAAATAGATATCTAGGTACCTGATGTAATCTATCATCGGTTTCTTTTCATTTTACGCGGCAATACAAACACCCACAGATTTCTGAAACAATTTAGAAATCTGTGCAAATACCCTTTTAATTAGAATAGTATAATTTGGCTTCATTCTATTTATGTAACTCAACATTATAGCAAGTTTATAGACTACGTCACCAGGTGAACTCAAGGGACACAACTATTCCATAAAACAATTCAGTAGTCCTAGCGCTAACGCACACATTCACGCGTGTGTACGAACGACATCTGCGTAGTTGTGTGAAGAGTAGGCAACTCCACAGCGGCGGTTGTATGGAGTTTTAGTGGAGTGTCCGGGGTGTGCTATGGCGACATAGTGATGTGCGTGACATAAGTATGACACTTCCACAAGAGCGACAAGGCAAGAGCTATCAGACCCGTGCTTTCGGTGTAAAACGTTTGTTCTAACTTAGTACGTAGTATATGTAAACTCTTTGCTTTTGGCCAATAATAATTATAATAATAATTGTAGATGGTAGCACTGTTCGTATCCGATCTGCTGATTGAAGCTGTAATCCGCTGATTACATTATTGATTTATTGTTCATCTTGTCCGCACTTTTGTTTGTAAGTGTTTATTATTTTTAGTATTTATCAGTTAAATTTTTAGTCTCATGTTTATAGGTTAATATTTATTATTTTATATAGTTATAGATATGTAGTAGTATTGTTAAATTGATGTCGCTTCCCCCGCCTACGAGTATATGTGGGCTATTTTCCTTTTTGCTGGTTGCCTGGAAGAGATTGCTCTTAGCAATAAGGCCGCCACTTGTGGCACTAGTTCATAAGTGTTTATTTGTAATATTTTAAATTGTTTGTGTTGCAATAAAGAGTTTCTATCTATCTATCTAATAATGAGTGAGCCGGCACTAGTACCCATCCCTCACACAAAGTGCCGATCACACATAGTGTTGACTCTACATCAGTGTAAATTAATAGTAAAAAAAAACATTTTTTTTCAAAGTTAATAAACACTGTGAAAACCTATTAAACGGCGCATACGGTGCGTGGTGTTACGTAATTTAGCACCTTAGCATGTTAAGTTTAAGGTTGCTTCTGTATATTTGCATACCTACGTGAATCATTAGTATTATCTAACTTTATCGACTGGTTATGTTATGTTAAAATTACATTATTTATTTAAAAGCCAATAAAACTCTAATATCATTCATAAATTCAAAAGTGTGTTTTTGGTACAACTACCGCAAATGAAATGGTTTTTAACCGGCTTCAAAAATGGAGGTGGTTATTTTCTATGTTTGTTATCTGAAGCTTTTGACTGGGTGAACCGATTTTAACATTTCTTTTTTTGTTAGAAAGGGGAGACTTCCCTAATGTTCGCATATAAACATTATCTGAATACATTTTATTTTAATTCCTTCTCGAATATATAAAGAAATTGATAAAAGAATTATTACATAAAAAACTAATCTCCGAATAACCCACCCTTGACTGTTCCCGGCGCAAAAGTGTCCATGACGATGACGATCGCCGCGGTCCCACGTTGAAGGGCAATGTCCAACCGCCGCGCCGGAGCGGGTTCACTCGTGTTCTCCCTGAGCCTGAGCCCTGATTCTGAGAACCCTTTTCGCATGTAAATGTTACCGAAATTGGTACAGCGTTATCTCTTATATCAATAATAATCAATACTAATATTCTAAAGCTGAAGAGTTTGTTTGTTTGTTTGAACGCTAGGATCTCGGGAAGTACTGGTCCGAATTGAAAGATTATTTTTCTATTGGATAGCCCATTTATCGAGGAAGGCTTTAGGCTATAGAACATAACGCTACTATTAATAGAAGCGGAGCATGAATCATTCTTTCACGGGATCCTGATGAGTGCTATATAATGTACCACGGGCGAAGCCGGGGCGGACATCTAGTATATCAATAAAAATAAAGTAGTTTTGTTAAATGAAATATTTTTGTTGATATTAGAAAAGACGTCAACGATTTATTAGTTTACTATTCGAAATAGTGAACTGTGTGAGTTCATTTTTAAATTAAAATCGGTTGCTTCAAATTTCATAAAAAATTAATTAGGTATTCATCGATTTGGTATTTTGAATCTACGCAAAATACAACATCAGCCATAGCAAACACCAACAAAGTCGCAACCAAATTCCGTGGAGTAAGTGAACTAATAATGACTACGAGAAATTATGAGTTTTGTGGTTGAACTACGTAAGTGACGCCGCAGTTGATCGTCCACGTGATCAACCAGTAATTACCATGTTATGAGACTAGCTTTCCTAGGCGAAACGAAAGTGAAACTCGAGCGGTAAACGCGGGCGAGATAGCTGCTGTGTTACAAGGAGTACCTACGTATAACATACCGAACCTAAAAGATTTTGGTGTACTATTTTTTGTGGTTAAGGTGAAACCCCAGAAAACGAGTTTTTTATCAAATTTTCAGAGCTATCTACTCATTAGCTAAAATTCAACTGGTAAAAACTACATTATATTTCTACAATTTCTTGGCTTCAAAACGGTAGTTTTTTTTTGTTAATGTTTTAAATTTATTGTTTAAATAATCTCACAACGAAACCACAAAAAAATATATATATTTTGTACTTACACCAACGGATAGGCAATTCCATTACGAACATTTTGGTGGAAATATTTTTCAAAAGACCAAAATCTGATTTTATAAAGAGTTTATTCTAAAATTTGAGCGTGAAACAGTGACAAATCCTACTGTTTTTCTTTTATACACTTACGCATACATTTGAGCCATAACGCAAGTAAACAAATATGTGTAATCTTTAATTCTTTTGTTGCTATTATTTACCACAAAATATTGTAGCTGTATTTTAATTTTATTTTTAGTGACTAACTATTTTTAACCGACTTCCAAAAAAAGGAGGAGGTTATCAATTCGACCCCTATGGTTTTTTTTTTTTTTTTTTTTTGTTACCTGATTTCTCGAGAACCTCTGAACCGATTTTAAAATTTCTTTTTGTGTTCGGATGGGTATGCTTCCCGAATGGTCCCATATAAATCTTTTGAAATCGGTCAAGTAGTTTTGAAATATGAACCAAAAACTGAAAATTGCGTATCTGGATGACGTTGTAGATTTCACAAAAGTTATGAATCTCGACCCTGTCAATACAAAATTGTGTAAATGCTTTAATAAAAACTTGTTTTTAACCCCCGACCAAAAAATGGGGTGTTATAAGTGACGTCGATGTCTGTGTGTCTGTCTATCTGCTGTGGCACCGTAGTAGAACTCAAACAGATGGGCCGATTTCGATGCGGTTTCTTTTATTTCAAGGTTAATACCATAGCAGATGTTCTTAGCTATGTCTGGTTAATGTCGATTCAAGATGGCCGCCTCCACAAAATGGCGGACAAAATATTTTCACAACCTACCTCAATTTGGGTATCAAATGAAAGGGCTTGACTAGTAGAGTACTATGTACTATAACAAATTTCAAATCCAAAATGGCCACCACGACAAAATGGCGAATTATATTATATTTTTCATTACTACCTCAATTTGGGTATCAAACGAAAGAGCTTGACTAGTAGAATACTTTTCACTATAAAAATTCAAATCTAAGATGGCCGCTTCCACAAAATGCCGAAATACATTTGTTTTTTCACAACTCCCTTTATATATGGGTATCAAATAAAAGGGCTTGACTAGTAGAATGTTGTACAGACAACAAATCCAAGGTAGTCGGGGTTTAATCAAAATTTTTAATTTTGTTCTTGTACACTAAAGAGTAAAATAAACAATTTTCGTACAAAAATTAAACCGACTTCAAAACCACAAATAGGCATTAAAAGCGAAAAATAAACTAAAATCATTGTTATAAGCGCTACTCACTCATCTATTTGAAGTCGGTGCCAGTCAGGTCAAAAAGTTAGTAGATTGATGCTATGTAGGCACAGGTAAGTACCTAGTATCTATCCTATACCTGTTAGATTTAGCTGGCACCGACTTCAAATAGATGAGTGAGTAGCGCTTATAACAATGATTTTAGTTTATTTTTCGCTTTATGTGCTATTTGTGGTTTTGAAGTCGGTTTAATTTTTTGTACGAAAATTGTTTATCTAGTGTTTAGTTCTAGCTATATTTTGTTTTTATTTCTTTTTAAGTAATTAAAAGTTTTTAAAGTTGAATTTGTGCAATCAGCGGGGAACCTGGATTCCACAACACAGGTAGCCCTAGTATGGGATCCAGTGCACGCTGGCAAAACATTGTAATTTGTCAGTCAACCATTGTGAACCTAGTATTTGTATCAATAAACGTTTTTTTTCATTTTTTATTTCTCTTGAACTTTCTTGCGGTGCGCGATGAGGTAAGAAATACTCAAGGTCGGGATTCGGCCTTAAGTAATAGTGACATATGAAATAATTATCATATTATTATATTTACGACACCGCCAAATTGCAATTACTTTTTCTATAGTAGGTACAAAAACCCCCGACCAAAAAAAGCTGTGTTATAAGTTTGAGGTCGATGTCTGTGGCACCGTAGCTCTCAAACGGATGGACCGATTTCAATGCGTTTTTTTTCACTTGATAGCTAGTTTCCGTGCGGTAGTTCTTAGCTATGTTAGGTTAATATATCGATTCAATATGGCCTCTTCTAAAAGATGGCGGCTACAATATTATTTCACAACCTCCCTCAATATAGGTATCAAATGAAGTAATATGAATGTGATAAATTACTGAACAAATTTTAAATCCAAGGTAGTCGGGGTTAATCAAAATTTTTAATTTTGTTGTTGTTGCAAATTGAGTAGCTTCTACATATATTGCTACATCTTAATAAGTAGTCATGTTCTCAATTTGTCCGTTTCGGAATGTCATTTTCGAGATTTGTCCTTTTCGGAATTTGTCTTTTTTGGAATGGACGTTTTAGGAAGTTGTCATTTTAGGAAATTGTCGTTTTAGGAGATTGTCGCTCTCAGCCTGAGGGATCTGAAGTAAGTAGTTCCTACCTGGCGTCTCCCGACACCGCAGCTCGTTTAGTGACTCACCGCAGCCGGTGGGTCCCAGTAGCAGCACGTTGCTCTTGTCGAGCCGCAGCTCGTTTAGTGACTCACCGCAGCCGGTGGGTCCCAGTAGCAGCACGTTGCTCTTGTCGAGCCGCAGCTCGTTTAGTGACTCACCGCAGCCGGTGGGTCCCAGTAGCAGCACGTTGCTCTTGTCGAGCCGCAGCTCGTTTAGTGACTCACCGCAGCCGGTGGGTCCCAGTAGCAACACGTTGCTCTTGTCGAGCCGCAGCTCGTTTAGTGACTCACCGCAGCCGGTGGGTCCCAGTAGCAACACGTTGCTCTTGTCGAGCCGCAGCTCGTTTAGTGACTCACCGCAGCCGGTGGGTCCCAGTAGCAGCACGTTGCTCTTGTCGAGCCGCAGCTCGTTTAGTGACTCACCGCAGCCGGTGGGTCCCAGTAGCAACACGTTGCTCTTGTCGAGCCGCAGCTCGTTTAGTGACTCACCGCAGCCGGTGGGTCCCAGTAGCAACACGTTGCTCTTGTCGAGCCGCAGCTCGTTTAGTGACTCACCGCAGCCGGTGGGTCCCAGTAGCAGCACGTTGCTCTTGTCGAGCCGCAGCTCGTTTAGTGACTCACCGCAGCCGGTGGGTCCCAGTAGCAACACGTTGCTCTTGTCGAGCCGCAGCTCGTTTAGTGACTCACCGCAGCCGGTGGGTCCCAGTAGCAGCACGTTGCTCTTGTCGAGCCGCAGCTCGTTTAGTGACTCACCGCAGCCGGTGGGTCCCAGTAGCAACACGTTGCTCTTGTCGAGCCGCAGCTCGTTTAGTGACTCACCGCAGCCGGTGGGTCCCAGTAGCAACACGTTGCTCTTGTCGAGCCGCAGCTCGTTTAGTGACTCACCGCAGCCGGTGGGTCCCAGTAGCAGCACGTTGCTCTTGTCGAGCCGCAGCTCGTTTAGTGACTCACCGCAGCCGGTGGGTCCCAGTAGCAACACGTTGCTCTTGTCGAGCCGCAGCTCGTTTAGTGACTCACCGCAGCCGGTGGGTCCCAGTAGCAGCACGTTGCTCTTGTCGAGCCGCAGCTCGTTTAGTGACTCACCGCAGCCGGTGGGTCCCAGTAGCAGCACGTTGCTCTTGTCGAGCCGCAGCTCGTTTAGTGACTCACCGCAGCCGGTGGGTCCCAGTAGCAGCACATTGCTCTTGTCGAGCCGCAGCTCGTGTTGCTGCCGCTCCAGCACCTCTGCGCCGCCCGCGACGCCCGTCGCGTGCCCCAGGTGTAACAGATCTGCAAACATCACATCCATATTTGTTTTGTTACCAACATTCTACCAAAAAAAAATGAAAAACGGTACAAGACGTCTACTTGTACCTTTTTTCCACAGGGAAAATTATTCAAGAATTCCACCAGAGAGAGCAATGCTGCCCTACCCACTAAAAAATATTTTCTATATCTATGCGCCATCCATGTTTAACGTCCACCTCCGAGACGTCACAGATCCTCCTGCGACGCCCAGGCCGACGTTGCCGCGTCGGGAGATACAAGCTCTCTCATTCCCACTGCGGCTGTTTCCTTCTGGAACATAACCTGTTAACAGAATGAAACAGCCGCCTCTCACGATGTACTAAAGAACTAACTTCTATGAATAAAATATTTTTACTAAATCTTTTCAAAGAACTCTCCACTAGCCTCTATACAAGTTTCATGCGTCTGAACCAATTTACATAACATTTTTTTCAGTCTACCTGCGGAGGCAGCTCTTCCACGGCCTTCTCAAACGCTAGCGCTTCTTCCGGCGATGAAAACTGTATACCATTGAGCCGATTTTTCATTTTAGGGAATAAAAAGAAGTCACACGGACCCAAATCAGGACTGTTAGTAGGGTGTCCCAAGACTCTGACCGGTGTGAAGTCGTGAAAGTCCCTCGCTTTGATCGTCGCTGAAATTTACATTAGGCCCCAGGTCATCCACTGCCTACCAAAATTGCTTTGTCCATACTCCGTCTCTTTATTTCTCGTTTTTTCGAAAGAAAAGAAAGAAAGCAATTACATAGCAACAACAATAACAATAGCTTCAGCAATATTTTTTGCGAGTAAATGTGCTGGTCTAAGTTTTGTGGCAAAAATAAAATAGAATCCAATGTCTCAGCCGAATTTTCGAACCAAGTGGCAAGCGCAAGATTGCTTAACCATGGCTAAAGTCCGGACGGCAAGACTTTTCTGTCTTGGAAGTTAGGTTGGCCCCTAGTGAAGGACGTTGCGTTGATACTTTGGCAACATCACATCTTCGAGAGACACAGTAGGGCCGGTGCAGCGGCTAATTCAGCTGAGCGTCTTAAACGGCGCAAATATGCTACCCTTGGAAGTGGCTACATATTTGAGCCGTTTGGTGTTGAGACCATTGATTGGGTCCGTGGGGACCGGGAGCTCATTTCATTTTCAAAAGCCTTTCCGAATGCTTTGTCGACGCGACGCGTGAACAAAATGCTAGCGTTTATTTGGCCCAACGAATAAGCATTGGCATTCAGCGTGGTAATGCCTTGACCTTGATTTTATTTACACCTTCATTGGGCTATGGATAATTTAGATGTACTTTGTGTAAGTAGTTAGGTACACAATGTAGCGTAGTGTAGTTCTCATAGTAATTTAGTTTTGTTATTAAAGACTCTGCCCATAAAAATATAATCCAATGTTTACGTTCGTACAGAGAACACGCTGGAGGACTGTCGTTTTAACAGAACGAGATAATGCGTCGTTATCACAACAACATCACGTTTCCCGGCGGTACGTGCCTAGCTCGCGGGGTCTGACCCGTCTGACGCCAGTCCGCCTCTACTGGACCGCGGTAACGGCAACTAAGGCAGATGACGCAATAGAACGAAAGTGTACGAAGTCGATGTTTTTTTTAACTTTTAACCATTTATAGTTACAGTGAAGTCGAAAAATCACCATCGTTAATGGTTGACGGTCCAAATACTCCAACGAGGTTTGATTCCCAATCTATACTCCTATACTAATATTACAAAGCTGAAGAGGTGTTTTGTTTAAACGCGCTATTCTCAGGAACTACAGGGCCGATTTCAAAAACTCTTTCACCATTGGTTATTTACGGAGATCTCTGACTTCTATAGACATATATTATGTACCACGAGCGAATCCAGGACGGGCCGCTAGTTTCGTAAGTTGAAATACTAGTCCTTAGTTATAAACTATAATATGTATGACTAGACGTTCGTCCCGGGTTCGCCCGTAGCACACATATAAACTCACTCACACCACATACATATCCAACGATGAAATAATTTTTAAAATCGGCCCCGTAGTTCCTAGGCATAACGCGTTCAAACTAATCAACTCTTCACCTATATAATATTAGTATAGATTATTATTTGTATAATGTGATTAAATGGCAGATATGAGCATTGTTCGCCCCCACAATAAAACAGCTCCAAACGTTGGTCCGTGGTGTAATCCAGCGGCTGCCGGCAGATTCGCCACACTTTCTCGGTCGACGGCCGACGGCCGGCGCCGGCTTTCAGGTGGAAAGTAAGGACCACATCTACATAAAAGGTTTTAGGAGAAAGCTTACACGGTTCACTGGAGCGCTGCTTCACCAGACAGACGTTTCATAGAGAAGGGCAAATAAACACAAAACGGAATCGGTAACGAACACTCTTGACGCTATATTTTTAAACCATTCTTTTTCAGGTATCACAAGATATATTATATCTCAGGTACGCTGTTTAGCGTATGTAGTATGTTAGTTTGTAAATTAGGATTAGGTTTTCGGGTCCTGTGCCTTTTTAACGTACCTATACACTTCTCCCTGGCGGATACGGTCGGGGTATGTCAGAGTCGACACTCCATGGGAACCCTGCGGGGGAATCCATTGACGCACCGTCTACCGTGTAGGGTCACAGGTGTGTCACACCACTAAAAGTGATGCCCCTACCGACTAAAACCCCCCACAGGTTTCTCCGGCATGGCAGTGGATGAAAGTCGCGGGATCACTATTCGAACCCCCTCCGACGACTCTGACCCAAAACCCTTGAGGGCCCGCCTCGCGAGGGGACGGGAACCCGCATTTGGCTCCAGTGACGCACCGGAGACCAGCGGCGCGTCCCCGCCTCGGGAGGGCCTATCCCTAGGTCGGATGCCGGGCGGCCCTAATCGCCCCCGTGTCCGCGTCCTAGTTCACGAAAGAGCAAGAGGGTCCATCTCCCTCTCTCACTCCTCGGCCTACCTCCGCGACATGACTGTCTCGCAGAAGGAGAGCATCTTTGCTAAGATGGTTGGCAGTGAGAGGTCCGCCACCATTCGCGGGGGAACCCTGCGTCTTCTGCGTTAACCCAAAAATCCGTTAGGCAGTAGAGGCACCCACCGCCAGCTACGATAGATTCATAAAAACTAGGAATAAATTATAGGTTTTTTTTTTACTTTACGTAATAGGTTTTGCACTTGACCGCCACCTCGCCTGATGTTAAGCGATGATGCGATCTACGACGGAGCGTGCTCACCTAGAAGAAACCGATTCACTCTCGACTTGAAGACACCAAGATTGTAACCATCGGGGACAACCCGATGCAACAAATTCCACAATCTAGACGTTCTTATCACAAACGTAGAGTCAAACCTCTTCGTTCGTGTTTTTTCGAACATCAACCATGAAACGATGTCGCTTTTTTTGAGATACGAGAAGTCCGAAAAAGAAAGGGCAAGGTGCTATTAGATCATGCAGATCAGTTGCACACACTCCGAAGTGTATCCGATAAAAAACCGATAAACTAGCAATTTTGCGGCGATGATCAAGTCTTTGAAGTCTTTTACGCACACGAGTGTCATTGCCTATAAGCCTTATTATATTATACGTAGAGTGTCCGGCACGCCACTCACCTCGGTGCGTGTGGTGCAGCGGGTGGTGCGCGTCGGGCGCGCCCGCGGTCACGTTGTTGTATATCCGCTTGTAGTGGTTGTACACGGCCACCGACAGCACCTTCTTGGCGTACTCCTGACCGACCACGTGCTTGTTCAGGTACTCGAATATCTTCTTCGGAGGCGGCGGCGGTTTTCTGCAACAAAAATAAACGTCCAAACTCAGTCTAACTACTTCCTATCAGTACCGCGTAACTAAATCATCTCTATATCTGATGTTGCTGTCTCTATAATTTGAAGCGAAAAGAAAAGACAGAGCAACATCTATGCTGAGACAGTCTTAGTTAGGCGGTAGACTGGATTAGCATATAAGCTATTTAAGCAATTGTTTGGGACGTCCAGCGAGCAACACGGAAGGGGCATACACAGCGTTTCCCCTCTATCAAAGTACAAGTCCGCTTTATTTTTTATGTGTTAGTGATTTGGCTGTGTGAGAATGATCGGCAATGGATCGGTACAGGTATGTTTGTATGTAATAGTGCGGCTTTGCGCTAGTGTGCAACTTTCCCCTCCCGCAAGAAATTACAGAAAGATTTGAACATTATTTTTTAGCTAAGGCGGAAGATAGAGCTGCACGATGGGGACGTCCCATCTAGGGGACACCAGAGACGACCGAGAAAAAACATACGAGTAACACGAAAGTTAAATAAAATCGATTTACTAAATAATTCTGTATGCTTATTTATTGGACATTTAATTACAATACTACGATTTCCGCATTTCGGTGTCATAGTGTTTGTACAGAAAAAAAAACTTTCTTACAGTACCTACACAAAGAGCAGTAAGAAATAAACTATTTTTAACAAAAAATTAAACCGACTTCAACACCACAAATAGGCACTCAAAAGCGAAAAATAATTTAATATAGGTAATCATTATAACCGCTACTCACTCATCAACCAAGCCAAGTACCAGCCAAGTCTAACAGGTAGTAGATAGATACTACTTACCTATGCCTACTTACTGCCTCGTACATAGTATATCTACTAGTTTTTTAACTAGAATGGCACCGACTTCATATGGATGAGTGAGTAGCGGTTATAATAATTACCTATATTAAATTATTTTTCGCTTTTGAGTGCCTATTTGTGGTGTTGAAGTCGGTTTAATTTTTTGTTAAAAATAGTTTATTTTACCCTTTTTAGTGCTAATCAGGTTTTCATTCATGCATTTACACGATTTCGTGTTGACAGGGTCGAATTTCACAACTTTGTGAAATCGACAAATATGTCATCCAGACAAAATGTAGTTTTATGTTTGTACTAGATGCCCGCCCCGGCTTTGCCCGTGGTACATATATAGCACTCAGCGGGATCCCGTACATATCCAACGTGAAAGAATGACTGAAATCGGTTCAGTCATTCCTGAGAATTAGGATACTTTAACGCAGTCTCAAATTGACGCATCGTCATAACGTGGTTGTCTTATGTAAGATTTTAATGTTACTTTGGTATCATTTTTGAATTTTGATGCAAAAACGGCGGGTAATTAGAGGTACAGACACTTCGAACTTGACGTGTAAGTGTATCACCCTCTGTTTCTCTGTCTCACAGCCTCTCTGTCTCTTTTCTCTCTGACTCGTTTTCAATTTGTCTTTTTGCGGGTACAGGCACGGGCATACAAAGGAACGGGCTTGACTAGTGCAATACTTTACAATGTGATACGTTTTAAATCCAAGATGGCAAGATGGATGATGACAAAGTGATGAATTATGTGTTTTTTTCTAAACTCCCTCAATAATGGTACCAAAAGAAGAACTTGACGAGTAGAATAATAGTCACTATGATAACATTTAAATCAACGATGGTCAGTGTACAAACACCTGTAATGGCACTCAAAACCCATATGAGTGCAAAGTTTTTATCGTTACCCAGCATCATAATCATCAGCCTATCTTAGTCCACTGCTGGACATAGACCTCTCCCACGGTTGAAGGATCTCAATACATGAATTAACCCCAAACACTGGGTAGTTCTTGTAAGCCGTTAAGAAATTCCCTTGGCTGTCCTTTGTCTTCATCATCAGACCACTAATGACAGTCAAAACCCATCTATGTAAAAAGTTCTCATCAATACAAATTCATCGAGCCCAAACACAAGGTAACTACTATGTACCGTCGAGGAGTTCCCTCGACCGTCTTCCCGCTCCCTCATCAGATCGACTCCAGACCATCTTTAAATTATACTGCTTTAAAATGCTTAAGCAAAAACTTAACTAACGCACTAGTCATCTTTACAATTTTCGAAAGTTCGATTTCTCTGGGATGCCATCATCAGATCTTGGTTTCCTTATCATGGTACCACCCTGGGACTATCTCCTTTACAACAAAAAAGAATCATCAAAATCGGTTCATAAACAACGAAGTTATCCGCGAACACACATAAAAAAAAAAAAAACCTCCTTTTTTGAAGTCGGTTAAAATCAGAGTTATTCAACTGATATGTAACGCAACGCAATATAAAAACTGATTTTGAAGGAAAACAGATCCAGTCGAAGGAATCACCATTAAACTAGTATATAGCTACTGGACTTTCAAAATCGCTATATTAACAAGATTTCAAGTTTCAACTTAATGTTATTTGTTGATAAAGTTTTACATGTTTCTTTTTTTTAAATAAAGAGCGACGAGACGAGCAAGGCATGTGCCTGATGGTAAGCAACATGCCAGCCACATAACAACACAGTGACACGCAGCTATTGGAACGTGAAGAGTTCAAATCATTACCTAGCACTGCATTGCGCTCGTCACCCAGAGATCTAAGATGTTATATCTCTAAGCCCTGTAATTTCTCTCTGGAATAATGAACTTCTATGGTATAATGTACTCTATGCTAAATCTATACTTACTGTACTGTAGTATTATAAACCTGAAGAGGTGAAGAGGTTGTTTTGTTCGAATGCGTCAATCTCTGAAATTACTAGACCGATTTCAAAAAATCTTTCATCGTTAGATATGTAGGTACCTATGTGAGCCCTGAGTGCTATGGGTTATATTTATGTAACGTACCATGGGCAAAACCAGGGCGGATTGCTGGTAACAGATATAGATAAATTCTACTAATATTGTAAAAAGTGAAAGTGATGGGTGTTTGTAGCTCAACCACGTCGGAACATTGAAACGGATCGGGTAAAAATTTGGAACATATAGGTTAATAGTTTGACGAACAACAAATAGGCCTTTCATTGCGAGAAAATAACGGAACGGGAACGCGGGTAAAACCTCGGGGCGATGCTAGTGTGAATATAACTTATACAATGTAACTTATACGAATCCCAAGGGTCAAAGACTCTCAGGTATATAAACAAAAGGACAGAATCTCCGCTCTCGGAATATCTCTCAAAACATGTTTATCGCTTCGATAACAAAATCTAAACAAATCTGAACAAAGCATTGACAGCGGTGATAGGAACGTTAGCCAGAAAAACATCGGGTCACTGCACTCTGTGATTCAGTACCAAACACTGTAAGTACCTAGCAGCGGCACCAATTTACACTGTTGGCAACCCCGTTTAAAAGCAAGAAAAGAAGCATGGCGAGGCAACATCGTGCGACGAAAACTGGCTTTAAGTAGTGGGTCGAGAGAGAAGGGAAGGACTTTTGCTCCAGACGCCGGTCACGCCGGACATACTGTGTTCGCCTTCGTATCTTTGTTTGACTAATTGATTATTGTTGTCATTAAGGTTATATTAAATGTTTTTACGTTCATTTAAATATTGTTTGCTTCACTCTCCCAATCTTCTGATGTAGATTGTTTACAACACTTATTTTTTTACATTTTCAGACTTGCTCAAGGCTTAACATGAGCATAAACAGCCCACTATCTGAGAATCCATGAAAATGAGGTCCAGAGGGGAATAAAAAGGGGAAAGAGATGTAAAGGGGAAATCATGCCTAATCAAACAAATACAAAAACTTCGTCATATTGAGGAAAATTTTCCTATAATTAGTCAGATATCAGTTCAACATTTTTTTTCAATATGGCGATGTTTCTTGTACTATGGTTTTCGATGAGGCATGAAAGCTCAAATATTATTAAGATTGGTTGCAATTTTAAAATTTGAATCTCTCCCGAGGGAAGGGGAAGGGTGCCAAAACTATACCAGAATATTTTTTTAGGGGAAAAAATGGTAAATCTTGCTTGAGGCGAGGGGAAAGGAAATGATTAAAGTGGAAACACTGCTCGGGGCCTTCTCTAGCATGGAGATAGTACTCTAGTAAGGACAGCTTGACTGGCCTCGTTGTTTAGTGGGTAGTAACTCTGCCTGCGAAGCCGAGAATTGTGGGTTCGATTCCCACCCAGTGCAAAATTGTCCACTAATCAATCAATCAGTCAAACCCACCAAGCAGGCTAATCCGAGTTCTTGACTGACGCATGACCTAGAAAGATTCTAGGTCCATGTCGGTTTCCTCACGATATTTTTCTTTATCGTTTTTAAGGTAGTGGCTTCTAAAACAGAGTGGTGTGGGTGGGTTTTCCCGACTAGACTAGCCGGTTATTTCTCTACGAAAAACCTATCCAATTGTTGAGTAAAATTAAGTAAGTGCAGAAATTATCAACGCTCATGATTTCCAAGACCTAGATGAGATAAAAAAAACAAATATGTATGTGTACTTATTCTATTTACGTACGCGCAATAGTTAATACTTCTACATTTTATTCCTCGTGCTAAGAAGACTAATTAACCGACTTCAAAAAAGGAAGAGGTTCTCTATTCGACTGTATAGATTTTTTTCAACCATAGAATTGGTAATATCTTCAACGAAAGAAGTATTAAGTTTGAAGTTACAATGTTCACTGAAATGTAGCTAACTTCAGGGTGTTGGTTTTGCGTGAGCGGCGCAGCGTGAGCGCATCGTAAAAACTTACTTTCGTTTCTCCCTAACGCGACAAAAGACAATAGAGTAATAAATAGAAGTATAACTTCAGTAAGTATAAGAATTTAAAAAAATAATATTTAGTTAACCCGTTTTATTGAAAAGCATGTATTGTCATCAGAACTACAGCTAGCCACGAAATTTCAGATCAATGTAACAAGAAGGGGTTAAAACTCAAAACTGTTAATTTTAAACATATAGTAATGCGTTAACTTCAGAACCACAAATAGGCACTCAAAAGCGAAAAATAAATTAATATCTATATAACAAGTGCTATTTGCATTTATTTGCATTGCATGCATTTATGTATTTGTATCGGTGCCAGTCAGGCCAAAAATACTATGTAGGCACGTGGTAGGTAGGCGTATCCACTATCTGTTAGATTTGGCTAGCGCCGACTTCGACATACGAAAAAACATACTCCCGAATTGGGAACTACCTCCTTTTTTAAAGTTCTAAAATACAACCATGGTTCCCTTTGTAAAAAAAACCTAAAACATCTGCACGTCACTCAATCCCGCCCCCCACGGTCGACGCGTGCCCCTCACCCCCTCACTAACCCCAGCTGTAATCCAGCTACCACTCATGTTTGTTCCGCTTGTTTGCGATAGTACCCCCTGTTCGTTGGACAATTCACAGATAACAGAAACTCAAATATGATACTTGAACTTTTACAAAACTGTTCACATTAATTTTTGACATGAGGATTTTTTTTTGTCTGTCTCTATGAATTGAATTCTAGCGTCACGCTCGGGAATGTTAAGAAATCTTCGGGTAAACTCGGGACCATGGCCATTGGCCATCTAGAAATGTGCCAGCATTTCACACATATCATCCATCATAATACAATATTTTTTTCCTGGGGAACGTGAACTACGCGGGTAAAACCGCGGGCGCTGCTAGTTTGAACATGAATAGTCCAAATCTGCACTGCGCTAGACTCACAGGATATAAGAAAACATTTATCTTCGTATCTTCGCGCTGTAGTTTCCCTATTTCTGTGGTTTATAACACAGCTCTCACGTAGCATCGTAGATATAAGACAGTCGCCTTGTGGGGACACAAAGTTATGACGAACAAACCAACAGTTTGACAGCTTTATTACTGAGGTAAATAATTTAACGGCGTGCTAATTGCTAACTACATCTAACTGGTTAATATCAGCGCTCCGACTTGTGGTTTACACGAGAGTGCGAGTGCTTTGATTTACCCGTATCGTAGGTATACGTCGAGGCTGTCCGTTGTTATAAGAATTCTACTTTTTTTTTTAACTTGTATAGGTTTACACTTGACCGCCATCTCGCCTGATGTTAAGCGACGATGCGGTCTACGATGGAGCGTGTTTACCTAGAAGAAACCGATTCACTCTCGATTTGAAGACACCAAGATTATAACTATCGGGAAAAACCCACTCAGCTCATTCCACAGCCTAGATGTTCTTGTCACAAACGTAGAGTCAAACCTCTTCGTCCGTGTCTTTAGAATATCCACTATGAAACGGTGCCGCTTCTTCGAGTTACGAGAAGTACGATAGAAAAAAGGCCAAGGAGGTATTAGATCGTGCAGATCAGTTGCACACTCTCCAAAATTAAAAATTACACTAAAATTATAAACGCGGTGCGGTCCATGATGGTGCACGCTAATCTTCGTAGCTCGAAGAAGCAGCATCGTTTCATGGTTGATGTTCCGAAGACACGAACAAAGTTTGACTCTACTTTTGTGATAAGAACGTCTAGGCTGTAGAATGTGTTGCCTGAGTGAGTTTTTTCCCGATGGTTGTAATCTTGGTGTCTTCAAATCGAAATTGAATCGGTTTCTTCTAGGTAAACACGTTACATCGTAGACCGCCGCTTAACATCAGGCGAGATGGCGGTCAAGTGTAAACCTATAAAAGTTAAAAAACCGATTCACTATCCACCTGAAGAAACCCCATTATACCAGAAAATACCCACTCACTGTAATTACGAAGGTCCCCCCCTCTGAACTATGGTTTATCAAAGAAAAACCACTTCTGAACTATGATCTATCAAAGAAAAACCACTTCTGAACTATGATCTATCAAACAAAAACCACCTTTGAACTATGATCTATCAAAGAAAAACCACCTCTGAACTATGATCTATCAAAGAAAAGACACCTCTGAACTATGATCTATCAAAGAAAAACCACCTCTGAACTATGATCTATCAAAGAAAAACCACCTCTGAACTATGATCTATCAAACAAAAACCACCTTTGAACTATGATCTATCAAAGAAAAACCACCTCTGAACTATGATCTATCAAAGACACCTCTGAACTCTATCTATCAAGAAAAACCACCTCTGAACTATGATCTATCAAAGAAAAACCACCTCTGAACTATGATCTATCAAAGAAAAACCACCTCTGAACTATGATCTATCAAAGAAAAACCACCTCTGAACTATGATCTATCAAAGAAAAGACACCTCTGAAAACCACCTCTGAACTATGATCTATCAAAGAAAAACCACCTCTGAACTATGATCTATCAAAGAAAAACCACCTCTGAACTATGATCTATCAAAGAAAAACCACCTCTGAACTATGATCTATCAAAGAAAAACCACCTCTGAACTATGATCTATCAAAGAAAAACCACCTCTGAACTATGATCTATCAAAGAAAAACCACCTCTGAACTCAAAGAAAAATGATCTGATCTATCAAAGAAAAACCACCTCTGAACTATGATCTATCAAAGAAAACCACCTCTGAACTATGATCTATCAAAGAAAAACCAAAAACCACCTCTGAAAAACTATGATCTATCTAAAGAAAAACCACCTCTGAACTATGATCTATCAAGAAAAAACCTCTGAAAATCTATCAAAGAAAAACTACCTCTGAACTATGATCTATCAAAGAAAAACCACCTCTGAACTATGATCTATCAAAGAAAAACCACCTCTGAACTATGATCTATCAAAGAAAAACCACCTCTGAACTATGATCTATCAAAGAAAAACCACCTCTGAACTATGATCTATCAAAGAAAAAAGGAACCATCAAAATAGATTCGCAATTGGCGGAATTATCAAGTAACATACCTACAAAAACACCCTCTTTTATTGAAATTGGTTAACATAATTCATTTATCCGCAAAAAAACAAAAACCGGCATAAATTTAAAATTTAATTCAGGCATTCCACCAAATTCAATAGCAATCAATAAGTCATCGACGAAACGAAAGTAAATTTTAGTAGTTTTTTGTTCATATTTCAAAATCCGCTACACCGATTTCGATAAAACTTTTAAGGAACCACCTCTGAATGATCAAAATCGATTCACAATCGGCGTAGCTATCGCGTAACGTACATACAAAACAACATTATGCTTTATTGAAATAGGCTAACAAGATGACGACAGCGCCGTCATCGAATCAAGAGTCGCGATAAAAAGGTGTTTACTCACATTTTAGCAACAAATTACGAGACTCACATTGTAAGCGCTGCGCTGCTTCGCTCAGTCGAGCAGTGAGTCCGAGCCGAAGGGTCGACGACCTCATGACTTTGCTATTTTAATATACTTTTTATTTGTCTGTAAATTAATGTGCACGTAACTAAATCAATCTTGGTGTCATCAAATCGAGAGTGACTCGGTTTTTTTCTAGGTAAACACGCGCTATCGTAGCCCGTAGGGTCGCTTTATCAGGCGAGATGGCGGTCAAGTGTTAACCTATAGTAGTAACAAAAATGTCTAGTGGGCTTTTTGGGGAAGTACCTCACCTTTGCCAGTTATTCTAACGCCAAGCAGTAATGTGAACACAGCGCTGTGTTCCGGTTCGAAGGGATGTTTCCAGTGAAATCACAGGAGATAGAGATAAAACGTATTCTATACCTGGGTGACAATTCTATAAATGGGTAATGGTTTGGACTGTTATATTCCAATAGCTGCGTGTCACTGTGCTGTTATGGGGAGGCGTGTTGGTTACCATCAGGTAATTTTTTTTTTTTTAACTATAATAGGTTCGCACTTGACCACCATCTCGCCTGATGTTAAGCGATGATGAGATCTACGATGGAGCGTGCTTACCTAGAAAAAACCGATTCACTCTCGATTTGAAGACATCAGGGAAAACTCACTCAGGCAACGCATTCCACAACCTAGACGTTCTTATCACAAACGTGGAGTCAAATCTCTTCGTTCGCGTTTTTGGAACATCAACCATGAAACGATGCCGCCCTTTTGTGGAACGAGAATTCCGATAGAAGAAAGGGCAAGGTGGTATTAGATCATGCAGATCAGTTGCACACTCTCCGAAGTGTATCCGATAAAAACCCGATGAGCTAGCGATTTTGCGGCGATGATCAATGTACACGTCCTGCTCGTATATATTATATATATATATATATATAAAAACTACTGACAGTTAAACCGTAGCTGTTTAGGATCACTTTCTCCGCGGCTTTTGCGAATGCTGTAACCACAGTTGTGCAACCAGATATCGTGTTTAATTACATCTTATCATGCAACAGTTATCTCTCAGAGCCTCCGCCAGAAGCCTCGCTCAATTAGATTTTTACGCGAGATACAGTATTGTTGTAAAGTTCGAGATAAAATGGAAGTACCTGCTGCCGCTATGAGGTTGAAAACCAACTGGAATGTGTACTGCGGACATGAGTAAGTAAGTAAGGGAACTGGCGGTATGCTATTTTTTTTAAAAGTAACGAGACGAGCAGGACTTGTGCGTGATGGTAAGCAACATGCCTGCCACATAACAGGACAGTGGCACGCAGCTATTGGAACATGAAGAGTCTAAATCATTACCTAGCACTGCACTGCGCTCATCACCCAGAGATCTAAGATGTTATATCTCTAAGCCCTGTAATTTCTCTCGAAACATTGCCGTTCAAACCGGAACACAGTAATGTTTTCACATTACTGCTTAGCGGTAGAATAACTGCCAAAGGTGTGGTACTTCCCCAGGCGGACTCTAGAACGTCTAGGCTGTGGAATACGTTGCCTGAGTGGGTTTTCCCCGATGGTTATAATCTTTGTGCCTTCAAATCGAGAGTGAATCGGTTTCTTCTAGGTAAACACGCTCCATCGTGGACCGCATCGTCGCTTAACATCAGGCGAGATGGCGGTCAAGTGTGAAACCTATAAAGGTAAAAAAAAATTTAAAAAAATATTTATCTACTCATTAAGATGCGACTGTATGTCATAAATAAATAAAGCTCCAAGCGCTTAAAATATCTTTTGATGCTCTGATCTTGCACAAAAATTTGATCTAAAATATTTTTAAAAAAATACGGTGTGATATAATTTGTTTTATATTATAAGAGTTATGTACAAGTTCCATGTTTAGGTAATACTTCCCTGGTAAGTTACATCAGCGCCGGCGCCAGTTAAATGGGTTTCAAATGTTAAAAATTTCCCCTATAGATGGTACTTATGCACAATTGCATATTATAATTTTACATGCAAATATACATGTAGGATGCAACACTTGTTTTTCTGAACGCATCTTAATTGTAATATGTTATCACAGAATGCAGCTGAGAGTGAATGATAAGAATGTGTGAGATGGAAGAACGAGCGAGTGAGTGAACGATGTAAGATTGATACTTTTTTTTTTTTATAATGGAGGAATTGAAGACGAAAGACGTTGAATTAGTTGTTTTTTTTTTGTAATTTTATTATAAGTTGATACGAGCCAAAAAATAAAGAAGAAATTCAAGCAGTAAAAAGACGTTTAATTCACCACATTCCACATACATGTATATACTTAATGTTACCTACCCACAATTATAATTTTTTTTAAGTTTATCAGCATTTAAAAAGAGTGGCAAAGATATGGTACTTCGCCAGGCGGGCTCTGCGAAATATCTTATCGCAAGTCTTCCGCACTGTAACAGCGCTGTTGCTGGTACCGTATCGTTAAACGAGTGAAAGGATGCGAAGGTATGTTTAACTACATCATATCATGCAATACTTTCAAGAGCCTACACGAGTACATACAACCAATTAAAATAACACAAGCAAAACAGTTTTTCCGCTGTGTGCGATAGAAGTTAAGTAGTGTGGCGTTTAGCATCTGGGACTCGGGGTTTTCTCTCACAACGAGAGTGGCAAGACAATCATCCACCACGCTGGCCTCTTGGCCACGGATGACGCATGCCCTCGAAGGATATATTTCACAACATCCAAAATTATTTATATAACGGTATTTGACCGTCAAAATCACGGGTAACAATAAAATTGACCACATGATCTTGAAAAAAATACTGCAGAACTGGATAGAATCCACGACTTTGCCATTTTAAAATCGGGAGGTCCGTTTCTAGGCCACTGTGGGTTCCTATACTTTATATACCTCGCATAAAATGTATTAACATTAGAGATAAGAGCATGACTACTTTGTTACCTTATCAGATAACAGATACAAGTTAATGCACGTGAACTGAAAGTGCTACGTGAAAGTGTTAATCTTATCACACAGTCATAGAGTTGATAATAAAGTTGTTTATTGTTATTTCTATCGATCGAGGAGCTAAATTGAAATATTAGTGGATTCTGTATTCGCCTTTGTTAGACTTCAGTAGTTTTTTAACCGACTTCAAAAGAAAACTCGTCTCAGTTCAGTGGTAGGTATGTTTCATTTTTTGTTTCATCAAAACTTCGTTTGGCTTTAGGCAGATTTTTCTTCGGCTGTGAATTGAATTTTAGCGTCACGCTCGGTTATGATAAGAGATTTTCGGATAAACTCGGAATGCTAGAGCGAGAAACAAAATACAGTTCACAATCGCGTCAGAGCGAGGAAGATAATAAATATAGTCCCTGTGTTTAATTATATTTCTGTCTTTTTATCGCTACATTAAATTCTAGAGACCTACTTACCACATTAATTGAACTTGTCACGATATATTACATTTGTCTTTCACATCCATTCCAAAAAAGTTTTTGTTGTAATATACTCGACTACTCGTATTACTGTTTTATCTCAGCACTTACGTAAACACACAATCAGTCTTTAAATAGTTAAGTATTTCTCATTTTAGTTTTCACTTCTGCCGTGTGGTCTTAAGTGCACACTTTTTTTTTGTTTGGAAGATTAGTTTAGATGCATATATAAATTTTATAGAAATCGGTGTAGTGGTTTTTTTTGTTTTTATCAACAAACTAACTGTACACTCCGCGAGGTACCTAGAAGCTGAGCTTTGCATTAGTGTGAGTGATCACCAATCAGGCAGGAGCTTGAAATGTTGTCCGCGAGGTATAGGCTGAGCTTTGCATTAGTGTGAGTGATCACCAATCAGGCAGGAGCGCGGCGAGACAGAATGGCGCCGCGCCTAAGGCCGGTTGTCACACCTACACTATCCATGTACACTCACACAAATGCAAAGCTCAGCTTATGCCTCGCGGAGCTGTCACGCATCGCTGTGGCACATTATAATGCAAAAATAGATAAAAACAATCTTTGATGCGGATTATATTTATATCATTCTAAAATTTCAGCTCGATCGGTGCAAAACTTTTTGAGTTTTTGAAGCGTACACAAACCAACATAACATTTTTATACATAGAGATATTTAAAATTTGCTTATCTCGATTATAAATTCGCATTACCTCTTGTACTATTGGATCAATTTGTTTATGGTTGATTACATACAATTATTAAGCTATTGCATAGCTTTCATCGGGGGCCTGGGGACCGAATTTTAGTGATCGTGCATCTCTTTCTTATGTTCACAAGAAAGAGGGATGGAAGACCGTAACGCCGTCCTCCCCACTCGGTCATTCGACTTTGAATCTTATTTGTATTAGCTTTACAGACTAAATGCTCTTAGCAGTGTTGCCAACTTAACGGATTTCCCGTGATATTTTTTATGGTAAACAAATGTCACTATTCAAAATAAAAGCAATTCCGAAAAATTTTTAACATCCCTATTGCTTATGTTGATAAAAATGCATGCAACATGCAATAGCTTTACCGCGGAAGTCCCCGAGTGACACACTTCTTTTTATTATTACCTCTTTCATCGTCAGTTTATATTCGTGTTTAGAAGACAAAGTCATGTCCATGCCTAATCACTCGATTCTATAAGATTTTCTTATTCTATAAGTAGATAGAGAGATACTCTTTATTGTACACACCAAAAACAAAGAAAAAAACGTATACAGGATAAGAAAAACAATAAAAAACTAGTGTTACAATCGGCGGCCTTATCGCTAATAGCGATCTCTTCCAGGCAACCTTAGGATGGAAATGGTTTGTAAGAATATTCTATGAAGCGGGGTGCGTAGGTATCTAAAAATATATTTAAGCAATTAATTCTATTCATAATTAATTCTATAGTTTAGTGTCAAGACAAGTAGGACATGTGCCTGGTGTGTGGCGGTAAACAACACCCCTACCCAGGACGGCCCAGTGTCACGCCACTATTGGAACAAGAAGAGTACAAATCATACCTAACACTGCACTACGCTCTGAGATATAAAACTATTTATATCTTAAATCAACCTGAAATATACAGCACAGTGACACGCAGCTATTGGAATATGAAGAGTGCAAATCAATAACTAGCACTGAAGTGCGCTCATTGCCCAGCGATATAAGATGTTTGATCGCTATGCCCTGTAATTTCTCTACAGTCATTGCCCCTCAAACCGGAAAACAGTGATGTTTTCACATTAATGCTTGGCGGTAAAATAGTTGGCAAAGGTATCGTACAGCCAAGTAGTAATGTGCAACATCCACACATTACTACATGGATGCAGGATAACTGTTAAAAATGTCTAAAAATCAAGTATTTCTAATCGTTTCTAGCAGACAAAGCCATGTCTAATCACTCGATTCGTCTGAGCTCGATTAGATGTAATAAATACGCTATTGACCCGGCTGCATGTCTTTGTCCCGTCTTTAATAAGATTCGCTGGTTTACTTAGCAACAATACGAACAAAATGTTTACAGGTCATTGTATTTCAAATGAAGTTGACAAGGGTACATTTAACGACAGTTTACTATTGTTTTGTGTATATTTTCATTTTAATGTCGTAGTGTTATGCAGTGGTAAGACTTACAGGGTCTGCCTAGGGAAACACCACACCTTTGCCAGTTATTCTACCGCCAAGCAATAATGTGCAAACATGACTGTGTTCCGGTTTGAAGGGCAATGTTTCCAGAGAAATAACAGGGCTTAGAGATATAACATCTTAGATCTCCAGGTGGCGAGCGCAGTGCAGTGCTAGGTAATTATTTGGAGTCTTCATGTTCCAATAGCTGCATGTCACTGCGCTGTTATGCGGCAGGCATGTTGTTTACCATCAGGCACATGTGCTGCTCGTCTCGTCACTTTTTATTTTAAAAAAACCGATAGGTGTCGTAGCAGCCCGCAGGGTTCAAGCTAGTAAAACATAAGAACGCGTCACTGACCTATAGAAGCCCGACTTGTTCTCCGCGTTGTCCTTGATCGTCTTCTTGGTGTCGACCTCGCTCAGCACGACGAAGAAGTGGTGGCACTTGTCGCACTTGACGAACCGCGTGGAGCTGACGAACGTCTCCACGTGCGTGCACGGGTCGCCGCACTTCGGGCACGTGAGCACGCCGCTGCCGCCTGACTTCTTGCCGCCTGACGAGGATCCTGACGGCGAACGGTCAACTCACTCTCAAACAAATAAGCATAAAAGCAAAAGCAGCCTACTAAATCCCCCCCTGTACGATCAGTGGGGCCCAAACTTAGCTCTCAACTTTTTTTTAAACTATAATAGGTTCGCACTTTACCACCATCTCGCCTGATGTTAAGCGAAGATGCGATCTACGATGGAGCTAAGCACGCTCCATCTAGATGAAACCGATTCACTCTCGATTTGAAGACACCAAGATTGTAACCTTCGGGGAAAACCCAGTCAGGCAACGCATTCCACAACCTAGACGTTCTTATCACAAACGTGGAGTCAGCTTGTATCTTGAGACTCGAGTGTGAAGTAGCAATAATTCTGCCGTCCACAAGCTAAAATGTCGCTAACTACCAAAACTAACTTTCGAGTTATATGCGAAAAGCCAAAAGTATGTAAACAAGAAATAATTAAAAATTTTGACTAACCCCCGACTACCTCAGATTTGTTATCCGTACAATATTCTACTAGTCAAGCTCTTTCAACCATATTAAGGGAGTTGTGAAAAAAGAAATGTATTTCGCCATTTTGTACAAGCGGCCATCTTGGAAATTTGTCATAGTGCAATGTATTCTACTAGTCAAGACCTTTCGTTTGATACCCATATTGAGGTAGTAGTGAAAAAAATAATATAATTCGACATTTTGTGGTGGCGGCCATCTTGGATTTGTTTTTTTTTATAGTGTATAGTATTGTACTAGTCAAGCCCTTTCCTTTGATATCCATATTGAGGTAGGTTGTGAAGAAATATTTTGTCCGCCATTTTGTGGCGGCGGCCATCTTGAATCTATATTAACCAAACATAACTTGAAAATATGGAAATATACCTAGAGCTAACTGAGTACTTCATAATTAGGTACTATAGTCACAGATTCTTATGGTTATTCATTTGGTAATGGTAGTTTACAGACGTCTATGTGTTGAAGTAGTGTCCATGGGTAAGTCACTTTTGACGACATTTATCATATTTCTAAATCAAAAACTACAGCTGCTAGGAAGATACTGATTAGATAGAGATACATATTTTTATAACAAGATGACATTTAAAAGTCAATTTCGAATTCGAAATAAACATCGAAAACTGACTGAAAAAGAACATCGCAAGAGAATTACAACCGCTTTGCTCAGCGCCATATCTACTTGAAATTTGAAATTTGAAATTTATTTTCATTCAGTTTAAATACATTACGAGGGTCAAACTGAAAGTTCTTAGAAAATCAAAAACTGATTACATTAGCCAGTTATTAGTTTTATTATATCTTTTCAAAATATTGTCCTTTCACGTCAATACACCGCTGCATGCGATGGAACCACTGGGAAAAGCACTTTTCCCACTCGTCCTTAGGGGTCTCTTCAATGGCATCGCGATACGCAGCCACCGCTTCTTCAGCATTCATAAACCGCTTTCCTTTAAGTTTTTCTTTAATTTTTGAAAATAAATTAAAATCACAAGGCGCGAGGTCGGGGCTATACGGCGGGTGACCCAGTAATTCAACGTTTGATGTCGCCAAATAGTCGATCGTTCGCTTGGCGGTGTGCGATGAGGCGTTGTCGTGGTGAAGGAGCATCCTACTGCGAGGTCGTTTCTCTCGAACTTTTTCCAAGACAAGTGGCAAACAATTGGTAGTGTACCATTCTGCAGAAACTGTTTTTTGATCCTCTAACACAATTGTTGCGAAATGACCTATCCTTCCAAAGAACGAGGCCACCATTTTTCCCCGCACTTCGATCTCTCTTCACTTTAGTTGGCAACTCCTCGAAAGGAAACACCCACTGAGCAGATTGTCTTTTGGTTTCAGGATCATAACAGTAAATCCGGCTTTCGTCACCTGTTAGTATGTCGAACACAGCATTTGAGTCACCTCCGTTAAATCTTTCAATCATTTTACGGCACCAATCCACACGATGGAGTTTTTGAGCCTCAGTCAAATTATGAGGTATCCACCGGGCGCAAAGCTTCCTGACCGCTAAATGTTCGTGTAGGATTTTGTGCACTTGACTCATACCGATGCCTAAGCTTGTCCGAATCTGCTGATAGGTCACTCTTTGTCAGTCTCTATCATACGCCGCACAACACAGATGTTATCTTCAGTCGTCGCCGTAGAAGGCCGTCCCTCACGTAAATCATCAGTGAGATTAGTGCGACCACGTTTAAACTCATTAAACCAGTTGTAAACAGTCGCACGAGATGGGGCTTCATCGTGAAAGGCCAATCGTAGTCTATCATAACTTTCTTGTTGACTTAAATGACATCGAAAGTCATAAAAATCATTGCACGAAAATTTTCTCGTGTTAAATTCATGTTGACGTGACACAGACAATTTTCAATTTGCCGCCAAATCGTAAAACAAATGACAAATGAATGAAGTATATACTCAGTAATATTGGCAAAGAGTTCTATTTTCAAATTATCGAATTATTTTTTTATTATATTGTTTATAAGTGGCCAGTTCTAAGAACTTTCAGTTTGACCCTCGTACTTAAAACAATATAGCTTAGGTACTCACATAATATGTTCAGAAAAAGTATCTAATCATGTGTACACTGGTTAGGTTAGGTTAGGTTAGGTTCATATGTAGGTTAGGTTAGGTTCATGTGTACTTGTCGCTGTTAATGCCGGTTCTGTCTGCCTGCCAAACTTACATGCAGTTCCATAGAAATACATTTTTAGAAGCAAATCCCAGACGTTTTTTAATTTAAATTAAAGATCGGGGAAGCTCATGTCATAGCTTAACTATTGTCCTCTTTAATTAGTGAGAAAATATCACAGCCCTGGGCTTAGAAATAAGACCTTAGTTGGGCGGTAGACCCCCGTATACAGTAGGAGCGGTAGGTACAGGTGAGTGGTGAGCGGTGGAGTATACCTGAGCTGATGGAGTCCTTGGGGCTGTGCGGATGCGGCGGCTGGTCGGTGGAGCTCTTGCACGTCACCACGCATGTGCTGAACTGGCGCGGGCAGGCGCGCCGCAGCGGCCGGCAGGGCTGCACTCCTGCGCGGAAACCAACCTTATCTATACATGGTTACACTCAAACAGTTACACATACTACGTACAGAGTTGGAACATACGCTTTACACCGAGAGCACGGCTCTGATCGCTCTTGCGGAAATGTCACACTTTTGTCGCGGCACATCACTCTGCTGCCATAGCAAGTATGCACGTCATCTGCTTACGATTGGTACAAAGGAACCGTGCGGAAAACCTGATCTATTTACTTATTCTCTATCTAAGGTTACAGTATACAATCTTTATTCTACATCTTGGCATCTTTCATCACATTGTCAACTTATGATACAGTGCAACCAACTTATTTAAAGAACGACCAATAGCGGAACTACTTTTTTTAAAGTGATGGGACGAGCAGTCCATGTGGCTGATGGTAAAGAAACACGCCTGTCCATAACAGTAGAGCGTCACACAGCTATTGGAAAACGAAGAAGAGTCCGGGGGTCTACCGCCGAACAAGAAATGTCTTAGCTTTATAATTCCTCTCTTTTTTCTTTCCGCTTGAAATGATAGAGACCGCAATAGCAAAGCGAAAGCCGATTTAGCTAGGCGGTAGAAGGGCTGATCATTATCACACCGTTCACAACAAAAATAGGGGAGGGCTATTTTCTTTTTCTTCTCCTAATCCAAGAAAACGAAAAAATATTATTGTAATGACAAAGGTAAAGGACCCCGGAGTCTGTGGAGTGCCTAAATTAAATAAAAAAGTCAAATTAATAAAAAAAACATTGCACTGCACTCGTCACCATGATTTACATATAAGATGATTTATCTCTATACCCTGTAATTGAGTTTTTAATTTATAAAGAGTGTCGAGACGAGCAGCACATGTGCCTGATGGTAAGCAACATGCCTGCCACATAACAGCACAGTGACACGCAGCTATTGGAACATGAATAGACCAAATCATTACCTAGCACTGCACTGCGCTCGTCACCCAGAGACCTAAGATGTTATATCTCTCTAAGCCCTGTAGTTTCTCTGGAAACATTGCCTACAACCCTACATTGAGTTACGAGTATTTAAGAACACAGAAGTTGTCCAATAGGGATGTTAACACTAATCAAACATTAATAATGTTTAATGTTAATTTTATGATAGTTTGCATCAATAGAATATCGAAAATTACGTAGTAAATTTTTTATAAATGATTTTAAATGATATATTTTAATCTGTTGTCACGTGACTGGAAACTCCAATACGACTTATTACGTCACTAGTCGCAAAACAAACTGTTGAAACTGATTAAACTGTTTACTTTTCTGAATTTTACTATAGTTTGCGATCTTAGCGACGACGATTTTGATTGTTTGTATTCAAGTAATGATAAGAAAACACATAAACTGGACATACAGACATGAATTGCGACCAATGTTTTGCGACTAGTGACGTCATGTCAGTCGTTAGTGTTTAGCGGAAAAAATCAAAATTAGTCTAAAATTTTATATGTTTACTCATCGAAAATACTAATATTTTAAAATAAAATGTTATTTTTTACGGTAAACAAGGGTCAATCTTCAAAATAAACTAAGTAGTTCCGTAAAATTGTTAACATTCCTATTGTGTAATAGGTAGCGATACTTTTCGATCGTGGCGCCATCACTACAATGTACAGATAAGTTGGCCGCGCCGTACTGGCAGCGCCCCATGATTTAACCCGCGTAGTACTCGTTCCCATAGCTTCGTCTCGCTAACCCGTGTGCTATTCCTGATTATATGACCGTGTGCCACATCTCAACATGACAGGACATGAGTTATTCAATTCACAGGGCAATGTTTCCAGAGAAATTACAGGTCTTAGAGATATAACATCTTAGATCTCTGGGTGACGAGCGCAGTGCAGTGCTAGGTAATGATTTGGACTTCTCATGTTCCAATAGCTGTATGTCACTGTGCTGTTATGTTGCAGGCATGTTGCTTACCATCAGGCACATGTCCTGCTCGTCTCGTCACTCAATGCTATAAAAAAATCGCTTTAGTAAAATAGTTGTTCCTAATAGGCATGACGACAGGTCCTGCAATTATATCAAATTATTTGATATAATGACTAGTATTTAGATACAGTAAATATGTACCAATTTTAATTTTGATATTTTTTAGTTTAACTTACTTTATGATCATTCAAAGCTGGATGGGCAAGTCCATTTTAAAAGTACGAAATTATTAGAAAATGTATTTACCATTGGATAACCCATTCAATTTCAAGTGACTTTGGTTACTAAACCAATATCCTAAACGCAATATTTAATATATATACCATACAAACTTAACGCGCGACACATAGTAAATACAACACAGTGACGTCACGCTTCTATAGTGTTTTGTATGAAGCGTTTTGGGAGAGTCCAAAATCGTGATATCACGGGAAGTTTTAAGATAACAAAGTTCTTTACCTATGTTTCAGTTATTGAGTAGCCATTTGATGGCATATTAAATCAAAATGAGTCGTCATGCATATTCTACTAATATTATAAATGTCAAAGTTTAAAGGTTTGTTGCTCAATTACGTCCTACGATTGAACGGATCGGATTGATATTTGGAACACAGTTAAACTAGTCTGGAGTAACACTACTTATTATCCCGGAAAAATACGGAAACGCTAACTACGCGGGCAAAACCACGAAGCTGCTAATAACATTTTTTTAAATAAAAGTGACGAGACGATCAGGACATGTGCCTGATGTGATGGTAAGCAACATGCCTGACACATACCTAACAGCACAGTGACACGCAGCTATTGGAACATGAGTCCAAATAATTACCTAGCACTGCACTGCGCTCGTCGCCCCGAGATCTACGATCTTCTATCTCTCATCATCATATCATCATAATCAGCCCACATTCGTCCACTGCTGGACATAGGCCTCTCAATAATACGCCACTCAGCCCGATCCTCGGCTTTACGTTTCCAACCGCCCTTATATCTCTAAGCCCTGTAATTTCTCTGGAAACATTATATACATGTAGATAAAACACAATCCTTCGTGTTTTTTACATCGAGGTGTCAATGGCAGTTGGCTTTAGATGATCTCTACTGACTCCGAATTCGCTGGCGCAGAAGCCCTGGTGTTTTACGTGTACGGCTGATTTAGATTAATCCAACTTTTGGGCCGATTTAGATTAAAATCGAAAACATTCCAAGGCCAAGGCAGAGATCACATCAAACCAGTCAGGGCAAGGCCAGACAGGTACAAGAAATCAATCCAACAGCTCTCATCAGTGAACAATACCGAGCTCGTGCCTAGATCTAGGCTCACAATAGACAGCGTCGGGGTCGAAGCTTCAGAAAATGTCATCATAGCGACCTTCGCTACAGATATCAAAGAAATTCAAAATGTATATCTATACTAATATTATAAAGCTGAAGAGTTTGTTTGTTTGTTTGAACGCTAGGATCTCGGGAAGTACTGGTCCGAATTGAAAGATTATCTTTCTATTGGATAGTCCATTTATCGAGGAAGGCTTCAGGCTATAGAAAATAACTCTACTATTAATTGAAGCGGAGCATGAAACAAGAATGTAACAAAATCAGGAAAAATATTCCCCTTTGAGAGTTTTCGTACGTTTCGTGCTTTGACATGACACATGACAGCATGTGTCAAAGATTGCATCATTGAATTTCAGTAATCTGTGCATTGAATATAAACCTTTGTTAATTTATTTTCTAAATCTGAGTAGGTACGACCAATTTCCGACAGGTGGCGTAGCAGGTAGCTGAAGAGGTTTTTTGTTTGAAATCGATATTCTCAGGAATGAGTGAACCGATTTCAGTCATTCTTTCACCGTTGATTTGTACGGGATCCCGATGAGTGCTATATAATATACCACAGGCGAAGCCGGGGCGGGCATCTAGTATGTATATATATTTACAAGTGAACGAGGTGTTTTGAATCTGACGATATATATCGGGTATATCATAACTTACTATTGTAAGAGAAAAGAGGTAAAATTTGCGTTATGCGACATTTTCTTTCAAATACTGGACTCCAAGCAGAAACACGATAATTTTCTTTACAACAGATGTCCATAAAATTCTTATTTTTTAACCCCCGACCAAAAACAGGGGTGTTATAAGTTTGACGTCGATGTCTGTCTGTCTGTCTGTCTGTCTGTCTGTCTATCTATCTGTCTGTCTGTCTGTCTGTCTGTCTGTGGCACCGTAGAGCTCAAACGGATGGACCGATTTCGATGCTTTTTTATTTGAAAGTTAATATCCGTGCGGATGTTCTTAGCTATGTTTGGTTAATATTGATTCAAGATGGCCGCCGCCACAAAATGGCGGACAAAATATTTCTTCACAACCTACCACAATATGGGTATCAAACGAAAGGGCTTGACTAGTAGATAATATTGCACTATGACAAATTTCAAATCCAAGATGGCCGCTTCTACAAAATGGCGAAATACATTTCTTTTTTCACAACTCCCTTAATATGGGTATCAAATGAAAGGGCTTGACTAGTAGAATGTCGTACAGATAACAAATCTAAGGTAGTCGGGGGTTAATCAAAATTTTTAATTTTGTTCTTGTTTACCTTACTCGTAAGTATTAAGTGTAGGTATTATATGTAATTTTGAAACGGTATGTTTACTTTTTGTTGTATTTAAGTTACTAGTATACTTTTAAGTATAGTTATCAGTTACTTGATACTTTAATTTCGTTGTTTTTTTTTTAAATTAATTAACCTGAAATATTAAGGTGCGCGTTGCTGTGTAAAGAATCCTATAACGTACACGGTTGCCTTGAAGAGATTGCTCTAAGCAATAAGGTCACCAATTAAAATGTCAAGCTTACCATAGTTCTTAAGTTTCTTCTGTATCTTTTCTCTTTTATTGTGGTTTTAATAAAGAGTTTTCTTATATTAATTATCGAGGCAGAGAAAAAGATTAATTATCGTTTTTTGTGCCTCGAAGATAAGGATTTATGGACACCTGTCACAGTAACACAAAAACCTGTCACTTTACAACAACATGACCTTGACATGTTTGCGCTCGCCGCGGTCACATGCTTCCTTTGGCGAGGACACCAGTGGAATTGTTCTCGATTTGGGCAATTCCTTGGAACCAGTCACCAGTTACTGTCCAAATTTAGCCGAATCTTCTACACCAATGTCTCGAAAGTACATACGACAAAAAAAAAAATGTTTAAATAAGTTTTATAGTTTTCAAAAAATAAACGGTGAAAGAATTCTTGGGAACTGTCCACTTTTTTTTTTAACTTTTATAGGTTTACACCTGGCCGCCATCTCACCTGATGTTAAGCGACGATGCGGACTACGATGGAGCCTGTTTACCTAGAAGAAACCGATTCACTCTCGATTTGAAGACACCAAGATTGTAACCATCGGGGAAAACCCACTCAGGCAACGTATTCCACAGCCTAGACGTTCTTATCACAAAAGTAGAGTCAAATCTCTTCGTTCGTGTCTTTGGAACATCAACCATGAAACGATGGCCCTTTTATCGAGCTACGAAATTAATCTGAAATTAGCGCGTTCAAAGAAAAACCGTAAACGAATAGATATTGTAAAAAATATAGTTAAGAATATGAATGAACAACTGATTAATAATAATATCTCTACATATAAAAATGTTATATTGATTTGTGTATGCTTCAAAAACTCAAAAAGTACTGCACCGATCGAGCTGAAATTTTACAATGGTATATAATCCGCACCAAGGATTGTTTTTATCTAATTTTTGCATCACAATGTGCCACAGCGAAGCGTGGCACATCTAGTTAATTTATAAATAAAACAAAATTATGCTGTAGTTGGTACAGCACGTAAGATTGAGTAACAAGTAACAACAGGCCATAAGCTTTAAGCCCTTCTAAGGACAGCATAATAGTCGGAGTTTACGCGTAAAATGGCTTTCGCTTATCATATCAACTGGAGTTATAATTACGTTGTCAAGATTTGTGTTAATGGCTTCTGATGAGTATGCTATTTCGATTTATTGTCGGCGAGTGTATGATCATCTTTTTCGGGTTGTTGTTTGACTTTTGTGGTAGGTCCTACTTAATATCGAAAGGGTGCTCCTATTTGTATATTGTTTACTATTATCAAAAGCGAAAAGGACCGCAGCGCAGGGATGAAATTCGGTATCTAGATAGTAATAGTATAGCTAGTTTAACACAGGCTATTTTTTATCCCTTTGTAATCCATATGTATTTCCTCAACATGAGCGCTAGGAATATGTCACGATGGTTTTTTTATTCTGATTTAATTACGTTTCTCAAGAAATGTTTGGTAGTCGGAAATTCGAAGCGAATATTTAAACTGAATTAGTAGTTGGTTGTATGGTCTACATAATTATGTAGAGATTCAGTTTTTTATAGGATGCATTTCGGAAAGTGAGCAGCTAATGTAGACTATCTAATAGAACCTGGTAATAAGCTATCCGACTGCTCGTATGCTCACAGCAACTTCGATTCATGATTGACATTCTTCCCTTTGGAAGAATGTTTCCTCCTCGTTTGAGTCTTTACTCAAACGAGGAGGTGTGATCCACATTTCGTAATAAGAACGTCTTAGCAAAGGAGTATTCAATCATGAAGATCAGTTGCACACTTTGCGAAAAGTGTTCGATAAAAACCCGATAAGCTCTAGCAATTTTGTGGCGATGTTCAAGATTTCGAAGTATTTTTCGAACAAGTACGTCGTTGACAAACCATTTGTTCAAATAGTTATATTCTCGTATCCACCAATAGACGAGCGATGTGTGTGACCGGAACAAATAGGCAGAGTTCATGATTCTAGACGTGAAGGTTGGTAATAGGTTTTGTAACGTGCAAGAGGAAGCAACTCCTAGATATGACGACATTTCTGATTCTTGCTGAGGCTTGATGACTTGTGCTTTCATCAGATCTAAGGCTTGAGTAAACATTATTGTAGTATTGACGACCAAAGTCTATCATTGACCTGTAGAAAAATATTTAAGTGCGGCGTAGAAACTGCATAAATGCGAGATTTTTTGTTCTTCTAGATTTTTGTGCGAGTATAAAATTCTGTCCGTATCTCAAACATTTATAGTGAAACTAGCAGCGTCCCGCGGTTTTAGCTGCGTAGTTCCCAATCCGACCGATAGTAGCGTATGTGTTATTCTAGACTATTATCTATTATATATTTATTAAATTTCATTCAAATCCCTTCAGTAGGTTTGTGCGTGAAAGAGTAACAACCACATCCATAGCACAGTCGTAGAGAGTTATATATCTAGCGCAAGAGCCAGTGGGCAACAAACTCAGCTATTGAGAGAGAATATGATCGAGCGGTTGAACTTGGCCCTTGAGGCAGTCTTTAAATGGGGCGATGCCAATTTGGCCAGGTTTAACGAAGGAAAGACACAGGCGTGTTTGTTCTCCGCTAAAAGGAGTCCGTTCCAACTGGCTCCTACTTTTCGAGGCGTGTCCGTGCCGGTTACTGACCATCTCGAGCTTTTGGGCGTTTCTTTGTCATCGACGCTCAACTTTGGCACATACTTATATTGAGTCTAAGGCTAAATTAGCCGCCAAAAAACTAGGTGTCCTCTCATAGGTGCGAAGATACTTCAACTCTGAACAGTTGCTCACGTTATACAAAGCACAGATTCGCTCCTGTATGGAGTACTGTTCGCACCTTTGGGATGGATCGGCTAAGTATCAGCTGGGGACTCTGGAATCTATTGAGAGACGTGCCAAAAGACTCATAGGCAATGACGCTCTTGTGCGTAAAAGACTTCAAAGTCTTGATCATCGCCGCAAAATCGCTAGCTTATCGGTTTTTTATCGGATACACTTCGGAGAGTGTGCAACTGATCTGCATGATCTAATACCACCTTGCCCTTTCTTCTATCGGAATTCTCGTTCCACAAAAGGGCGGCATCGTTTCATGGTTGATGTTCCAAAAACGCGAACGAAGAGATTTGACTCACGTTTGTGATAAGAACGTCTAGGTTGTGGAATGCGTTGCCTGAGTGGGTTTTCCTGATGGTTACAATCTTGGTGTCTTCAAATCGAGAGTGAATCGGTTTTTCTAGGTAAGCACGCTCCATCGTAGATCTCATCATCGCTTAACATCAGGCGAGATGGTGGTCAAGTGCGAACCTATTATAATTTAAAAAAAAAAACCAAACATTCTTTCGCGTTTTTAATATCAGTAGGATAACACAAATTTAAAAATATTAATAATGAAGACACATCTTATAAAATCTGGGCGAGGATCACAGTGCAGTGCTAGGCAGTGATTTGGACTCTTCATGTTCAAATAACTGCGTGACACGGTGTTTTACAGGCAGGCGTGTTGTCTACCATACATAAAGTGTCTTGCTCATCCCATATAAAAAAAAACTTAACTTTGTGTTGTTAAAGAAAACCAATACAAGATGACTCAAATTGAGAGGATTTTGAAATACGCATGCAAATGACTTTCCTGCTTGTATGATACAACGTTATACAGCAGTGGTATTATACTCAGGTACAAGGAAAAAAGACGTCTTATAACATACTAGCAGCACCACACGGTTTTACTCGCTTCTTGTTTCAAGTAAGACATCTTTCAAGAACTCATGTCATCCGCCAGTGTGGTGGATTATGGCGTAGTTATAGTACATGAAATCGAAAAACAATAAACTATTTTCGTACAAAAAATTAAACCGACTTCAAAACCACAAATAGGCATTCAAAAGCGAAAAATAAACTAAAATCATTATTATAAGCGCTACTCACTCATCTATTTTAAGTCGGTGCCAGCCAAATCTAACAGGTATAGGATAGATACTACTTACCTGTGCCTACATAGCATCAATCTACTAACTTTTTGACCTGACTGGCACCGACTTCAAATAGATATTCTTCTTCAAATTCTTATAATAATGATTTTAGTTTATTTTTCGCTTTTGAGTGCCTATTTGTGGTTTTGAAGTCGGTTTAATTTTTTGTACGAAAATAGTTTATTTTACTCTATTTAGTGTACAGGAACAAAATAAAAAAATTTGATTAACCCCCGACTACCTTGGATTTGTTATCTGTACAACATTCTACTAGTCAAGCCCTTTCATTTGATACCCCTATAAAGAAAGTTGTGAAAAAAGAAATGTATTTCGGCATTTTGTAGAAGCGGCCATCTTGGATTTGAATTTTTTCATAGCGCAAAGTAGTCAAGCTCTTTCGTTTGATACCCAAATTGAGGTAGTAATGAAAATTATAATATAATTCGCCATTTTGTCGTGGCGGCCATTTTGAATTTGAAATTTGTTATAGTACATAGTATTCTACTAGTCAAGCCCTTACATTGGATACCCAAATTGAGGTAGGTTGTGAAGAAATATTTTGTCCGCCATTTTGTGGAGGCGGCCATCTTGAATCGACATTAAGCAGACATAGCTAAGAACATTTTCTATGGTATTAACCTTGAAATAAAAGAAACCGCATCAAAATCGGCCCATCTGTTTGAGTTCTACTACGGTGCCACAGCAGACAGACAGACACACAGACAGACACACAGACAGACATCGACGTCACTTATAACACCCCTTTTTTTTGGTCGGGGTTAAAACAAGTTTTATTAAAGCATTTACACAATTTTGTATTGACAGGGTCGAGATTCATAACTTTTGTGAAATCTACAACTACGTCATCCAGATAATTGTACGCAAATTTTCAGTTTTTGGTTCATATTTCAAAAACTACTTGACCGATTTCTAAAAGATTTATATGGGACCATTCGGGAAGCATACCCATCCGAACACAAAAAGAAATTTTAAAATCGGTTCAGAGGTTCTCGAGAAATCAGGTAACATACATTAAAAAAAAACATAGGGGTCGAATTGATAACCTCCTCCTTTTTTTGGAAGTCGGTTAAAAAAAAGGTGTTTAAAAATATATTTGTCAGATATTCAGAAATCCCGCTCGTCTCGCTACTCCGTCTTTAAAAAAATTAAATAAACGATTGTCCAATTCAAATCTTCACAGCGATTAGTGCAGGTTACCTGACTACCGCCATTGTTCCACGGTTTTCTCGCTAGCCCACGCTTTGTTTGCAAATGGAAAAGCGTGCACAATGGACAACCATTGTGGAGCGTCGCGCTTTCTTTACCGCGGGGTGTTGGATGGACGATCCTTTGTTTGTATTCGTAGTACGCTTAATATTAATTGCATAAGCAGCCAATTAAATGTTCCCATTGCTGGGGCTAGTCAAGGAGATAGTCAAGGTCATAATCCACCACGCTAGTTTAGTGATGGCTGATGGATGATGCATGATCTCGAAAGATTCTAGCAGCATGTCGGTTTCTTCACGATGTTTTCGAGTTGTATCTATGCACATGGAAAAGTCATCAGGAGTGAAGGCGCGATCCGAACCTCCAACCTTACGATTGCAATTGGACATTCCGTTCTTTAGGCCATCACGGTTTTAATACTGATTGATGCAGTCGTAATAATTCCGTCACGTAATGAACACCATATCTTTGTCCTAAAACGTTTGAACGTAAACATTCCGATTCTGACCGCGGCCTGAAGCTAGGTGCTGTGTTTTTTTTAAATAATATTTCTTTTATCGTGTTAGGGAATAATTATGAGATTACATTTATGACCTATTTTCGATTTGACTCTAAATTTATGATAACAAGTCTAGTCTGTGGAATGCGTTGTGTGTTTTTCCCGATGGTTACATTCTTGTTTCTTCAAATCGACAGTGAATCCGCTTTTCCTAGATACGTCCATCCTCCTCCATCAGGCGAGATAGCGGTCAAGTGTTAACCTATAATAGTTTAAAAAAACATACGCACGCACACCGTCTCGAAAAACACCCTGGAGTTAGCTAGTCGACAGAAGTATTGAACTTGTTGCGTGCGTACACAAGCACAGACACTTTTTTTTACTCACGCACATATTGGAGGATAAGTTTAAACTTAATGAGGCTTGACCTCCGTCGATGATGGATGATGCGTGTTAACCTGTTACCAAGCAGCCACCGATTTAAAAGTATCTACGGTCAGTTTGGTTTCATCAGTTTCATCACGCCAAGTTTTACACAAAAACTAACAAATATTTATTTAACAATAATAACTAATCTTCCCTACAGGCTACAGGCGTCAAGCCAAACCGAAGTCCAATCAACCGAGATACCTTTACGCTAGTTGTCGTATGAGGCGACTCGTTAAGTATGGTTTAGTAAGGGTAGGGCTCTTGTGTTACTTTCTGGTTGTTCCCCAAGGTGGTCACGGCGTATCCTAGATTCAGGTGCGGCGGTGACGAGCTATGCCCTAGAGAAGGGTCCGAGATGGGCAAGCCGTGGCGGGTTCGCGGAGTAAGGCGAGAGCGGTCCCGTGTTCCCGCCGCGCCATCAGCGGTAGAGTTGGAATCCCGTGGAGGTTTTAGTCGGTAGGTGCGCCACATCCATCCATGGTGGCGAGACCGACATAACCCGACCTTCTCCCCCAGGCAGTAGGGCAGTAGGGCATTTCCTCCACGAAAAAAAGAGACTCTTGTATTGTATATTATATGCCATAATAATCTACAATTTCTCTCCTATCCGTACTTAAATCGTGTTAAGTCCGGAACACTTAACTCTAGTTCGTAGCAAAGCTTTCTATAACATTTTCGTGTTCGTGCAAAAAGGTAACTTTATCTGACGGCAGGAAAGTGAGAGCTGCGTTTATCATTCGGCGATTGTGTTGTAAAGCCCGGGCCACACCGGCAGCTAACTTAGCGTAGGTATAGCTTCCGTTACTATTCAATTACTATGATATAGAAATGGTAATAATGATATTTTTAATAGTACACATACAAAACATTATTACTATTTAGCAACTATTTAAGTACTATTCTTTTGTAGTGGTAGGTATTCTTTGCAGAAATACGGCTACAACATCATCGACACGCAGAAGCGGCCTGTACGTAAACGACGCTGGTCAGGTCAGAGAAGCGCAGACGAAACTACTTTTAAGATCTTAAAGACTGGCTCGAGATAAAAACAAATGGATAGTAAAGTGAAAGTCATAAACTAATTCGTTCATGAATAACATGATTCAAAATGGAAGAATTTGTCCAACATTGGGACAATACTGCCTTATTTATAATTAAGACATAGGTAGTACAGCAAAATTATGTAATAATCCAACATAATATGTATGTGATTTCAACCAGATTTCATATGATCCCTAGATTTAGATTTCGTCGTAATGTCGCTTGCCTCTCTATTTAAAATCGAGCTAATCGCGATCCAATATACACCTAGCTTTGCTAGTTATTTATAACAGCCTAAAAGGATGTTGCAGATGTAAACATGTTGAAAATTAATAGCGAGAGGGGATTATTCAATCTAGCTCAGGAAACATTCATATAATGTTTATCGCTTACGAGATCAATATTATGTTAAAGGAAACATGATTCAACGGTCTCTTTATAACATCTTACTGAATTTTTAATTTGACAAAAAAGCCAAGTGAGATCTGTGGCAATTGTTAAGTTAAGTTACATATAAGAAAACAATAAATTTTAAATTCTTACAAAATATTATTTTGTTTTAATCAATTGCAGGACTGGCCCTTGAACTTGGCACCAATTTACATCTCACTTTTTTGTTTTTGAAGTCAGCAATCAAACCATATACTTATCATAGTATTGAACTTGGCTCTTATTTATGTTTTTGATGAGATTAAATGATCTCTTTAACTTTGATCATGTATGTGTGTACAGTAATCATAGACAAGGTCAGCTAAGCTACATACGGTTAGCTAACGGTGTGTCCCGAGCTTTATAAGTAAGTGGTGCACGTCCGTACCAAAATTTGACTAATGCCCATATTTAGTTATTCGCGTGGAGGTAATAGGTAGATGTTACGAGGTTACGACACTCGCGGAGATCACTTGAATTATGTTTGCGGCAATAGGAAACATTTACAAACTAACAACTAACGGTTTGAGGTATAAATTACTCTCGGTGTATTTCGTAATAGCCTGCCTTGTTGTCGTGTTTGTGGTTCATTTAGTTAAAATTAATGTTTCGTCATTTCATCCGAAGACATATTTGACAGGTTGATTTTATAACTTCGAATGACTCAAATACCTAATAAAGAACAAAAATCGCACGCACACATAAAACATACACAGCCTAGCTGTTCACATAATGAAAGGGTCATTAAAACCTCTACTTTTTATTATTATTATTTAACTTTAATAGGTTTATACTTGACCGCCATCACGCCTGATGTTAAACGATGATGGAAGGAATGGTCATATTCATATATTATTCATAGTATGTAATATGTATGGTATTTTTTATTTGTGTAACTATCAGACATGTAATTTAAATATGTATGTATGTAAGTATATGTAAATGTATTTATAATGTTTAATATGGATCATTATCTTTTCTTCTTATCAGTTGTTTTTTATTGTATAATTTGCTTTTAATTTTCTTATTGTAGTGTGTTTACTTTTACTCTTTATTGAGACTTTTGTTGTTTTCTCTTTTAATTGTTATTTTTAATTTTTCAAATATAAGGCCTAGTTTTGGTATGCTGTTTTCTATCCGTGCACGGTTGCCTGGTAGAGATCGCTCTAAGCGATAAGGCCGCCAATTAAATGCTAAGTTAATGGTATGTTTTTTATATTATGTTTTCTGTTTTTGTGGCTTTTAATAAAGAGTTATTGTATTGTATTGTATGGTCTACGATGGAACTTGTTTGCCTAGAAGAAACCGATTCACTCTCGATTTGAAGACACAAAGATTGTAACTATCGAGAAAACCCTACTCAGGCAACGTATTTTATTTTATAGCACAGTAACGAGACGAGAAGGTCATGTGTCTGATGATACGCATCATGTCTGCCCAAAACAGCATAGTGGGCAAGTAGCTATGGAACATGAAGAGGCCAAGTCACTGCACTGCGCTCGTTCCCAGGAGATATAAGATATTTTATCTCTAGGCCCTTTAATTTTACGTTCGAGGTTTAGGGACGTCTACCGTAAAACCATCACTGTGTTATCGACAGGCATACTTCAATGTTTATTTTGGCATGTGGCTTCCCGTTTGTCAAGCATATCTGTCATTTTGATGTCGGTCACCCGAAAACTTTAAATGTTTGTATTGTGTTATTATTTGTTTTGTCAAAATTGTTAGTTATTTAATTTTTTTTTTTTTGGACATCACTTTAATTTTTAATTTTTTATAATTTTGTATTTTTTTTTATATGGAATGTAATTTCTAAAATAAATGATTGAATTGAATTGAAATGAAAACACTTCATAAGCCACTTATTATTACATGATGAATACAGTCGTATGGAATGTCGGGGACTCGAGCTCATAGGATTGCCCCTACCGAATATTGCGCGCGGCTCAAATTTTCTCTTCAAAACATGAACTTGAAAACCGCATTACATTATCAGTATCAGATTTTTTATCTTTAAATAGCTATTATTTTTATTTTTATATCTATCTACCTTGATTAAATAAATGAATTAGAGTCTATTATGTATTCAATCGGCTTTAAAATTCCTAAACATTAAGGTAAACAAAGAAGATTATTATTATTCTGAGTCAAGGTGAAGAACTGAACAATACAAGCGAATTAGGATTTATTAAGTTTCCAAGACTACCTTGATCTAAAACATGCCTAATGACTATGGAGTCCTTTATAAATAAAATATTTACTGGTATAATACATTAATCAGATGTGATTGGTGAATCGCGGCACAGCTCGTTCCGCTCTGCTCCGCTCCGCCTCAGCAGATTTGCATCCTAAAAAGCTGGAATGCGCAACTGTGGGTGTGTCTGAAGTCTGAAGACGATCTCGACCTAAGATGCCACCTTCATCTCAAAGAACCATTATCGAATCGCTCGAAATCTCATTGAAGAAGATCTGATCTGATCGCTTTTAGCGATAAGATCGCCTTTTGTACCCATATGTTTTTGTTATTTTATATGTTACTTTTTGTCAACTTAGTTTGTGGTGCCAATAAAGTGTTTTATTGTATTGTACCTATTGTATTATCAAACCAAAAAAAACACATTTATCGATATATAAACACTAGCGGTCCGCCCGGCTTCACCTGTAATACCTATAAAATATATTACACACAGTGTATTTTTTAAATTGGTTGAATGTATATTTTATGCATTTTTTTAAATATTACTCTGTTGCTCTCGTTCTCTACGTAAACTAGAAGTGTGCGAAATTTCATACTAGGTATATACTGTCTTCGTAATTTTCGTAAAAGGGGTAATTTTTTTTTTCTTTGTTAGGTATGGATGGACGTTTAATGCTCTTTCACGTAAAAACTACTGAAGGAAGTTGGATGAAATTCGGTACATAGGTAATAATTATACGCATTTGATAAATAATGGTACCCATAGGTTTCATCCCGAAAATATAACGGGAACTACACAGGTATCGCCGTGGGGCGCTCCTAGTATTATATTATAAAAAACCTAAAGGGTGTATTTGTTTGACGCGCAAATCTCAGGAACTACTGGACCGCCTTCAAAATATCTTTCACCGTTGGATACTTTTGTTATCCTTGAATGCTATAGGCTGGTTAGTATGGATGTCTATGTGTGGCACATTATGGCAGATAGCATTATGCAGTTCCCACACTACGCAACTCCTGTGGCAACAAATTTACGCATTTCCATTTATGTCGAAACACCTCTAATTGCACACAACTTAAAATAAATTGAGCAAACAAGTTCAAGAACAGAAACCAATCCAATTAATGCTTCTTTTGCAACTGAAATTACAAGTTGGCGATCAAGTGTAAACCTATAAAAAATATATTAAATCAAATAATTTAATAGATGGTGCCTACGCGACAACTCTAACCTATACTTCTAATATTATAAACGAGAATGTTTGTAAGAATGTGGAGTTTGTAGAGGTATGTTGCTCTTTCACGTAAAAAACTAATGAAGTGATTTGGATGAAATTTGATAGGTACATATGTAGGTAGTGTCTGGAATAATACATAGGTTATATTTGTTTGGACATATTTTCTTCAAATCGTAAGGTTCTATCAGTGTCAATTGGGTTCATGGACGAATATTAAATTGACAAATTCCATTCGTTAAACCACAGTAAACATATGTATTTACTGTGGTTAAACGGACATACAGTGTGGTTGTGTGTGTGTGTAACTTCTAAAATAAAGAACGTTAAACCAAAAAAAATTATGTACATTATACTATGCAAATTTACTCGATCTAGTGAGTAGTTTTTTTAAGACGTCATAAATACATTATTCTTGAAACATCGATCAAAGTTACAACGAACTACAAGAACTTATGTATTATGTTAGTTGCTGCTACGGAACCCGTCATGGGAGAGCCCGACTCGCACTTTTGTTGCAGCTTTTATTATCTATACTGTACATGACATAGGCACATGACCTGTTCGTCACTCTATACTACTCTATAGTGACGAGACGAACAGGTCATGTGCCTGATTGTAAGCAACATGCCTGCCTATAACAGTATAGTGACAAGCAGCTATTGAAACATGAAGAGTTCAAATCATTACCTAGCACTGCACTATGCTCGTCACAGAGATATTAAAATGTTTAACCTCTATGCCCTGTAATTTCGTTATGGAATGGGTAGAGTTGTGTTTGATTCTTCATTTACTTTTACGCATTATCGCACATACACACTGTACAATATTCAGTCATAACCCACCAAGCTGGCCCATTGCGGGACGGTTAATGATACATGGCCTCGAAATATTCTAGGAACATTTCGGCTTCCTCACAATGTTTTCCTTCGCCGTTTTCATAAGTTAGCGGTATTACGTACATGACTTCGAAAAGACAGTGGTGCGCGTGGGATTCGGATCAGCAGTTGCCGTTCTCCCGACTAGACAAGCCATAACTTCTAATCTTCGTCGCTTCTATGATGCTATAATAGGTATTAATAATGTGTGCATAATGAAGTGTTTCTGTTTGGCACCGAGCCAAAATTGCAGTAGGAAGGCCATGAAGTGGGCTATAGACTCAACCATAATTATGCAGTAGTTGCAAGTCATTAACAATTAGTAGCGACATTGTATAGTTGAAATCTGCCAAACATAGTTGAACAAGAACCTTCAAACGAAGAATGAATAAGGTATGTTTTAGGGAAGCATGTTTCATCGAAGACCATAATTATATAAAATTTGGTACTACAAGGTGAGGTGTAAACTTTTTTTAAACAATATTAGGTTTGCATTTGACCGCCATCTCGCCTGCTGTGCTACGGTGCGGTCCACGAGGGAACGTGCTTGCCTAGAGGAAACCGATTCACTAAGTGAAGACACCAAGATTGTGACTATCGTGAAAAACCCATTCCGGCAACGCATTCCACAGCCTTAATCCGAAAGTAGAGTCAAACCACCTCGTTCAAGTCTTTGGAAAGTCAACCTTAAAACGATGTAATTTTCGATCTATGAACAGTCCAATAGAAGCAGAAGACAATAGGACTAGGTACTTCGAATTTTTCGTAATCCTACTTTTTAATAATCTTATCTATTACAAATATTATTAATGCGAATGTTTGGATGTTTCTTGCTCAATCACGTTTGAACAGATCGAGTTGATTTTGAAAAATACCTTTATTTTTCAAAAATAAAGGTATTTTTTGTTGGACGGAAACAGCGCGGGTATTACCGGGGCGGGGGCGCTGTTAATTAGTTATATGTGATTGCAATTTTAGGTTTTTTTCATTTTTTCATTATTTTTTCATTTTAGGCATTTCGCAATAGTTAATACTAACGACAGGAAACCGAAGTAAGAGTCATCGTCTATTCAGCGGAGAATGTTAAGATTAAGTGACAGACAAGTCACAACATCCATCAGGCGAGCATGACATGCAATTACAGTAGGGCTGCCATCGCTTCGTTACAGGGGGTCTACCACCTACATTTTGTGTCATAAATCCTTAAATAATGACATTAAAGAGACTATAAATCAAAATTGGCTTAGTAAAATCCATAAACCATTATCGATTTAGTCTAAGTATTGGAAAACTTTGCCTAGAACAAATTTATAAGGCAAATTTAACAAATTTTATTGTTCACATAAATCTGCGTAGACTTCTGTTAATTAACAAATTATTGCTAATTTTAATGCTTACATACAAAATAAGATTTTTTTAACTTATTGTGATTATACCTTTAGTTAGTGGTCGAACTTACAAATCGAAAAGAAGGTCGAAATTGGTTCAACAAAACTAATGATATTTTACGTGATAACGTCTTATAAATCGCTGAACGCCGACTGCACGCGCTCGCTTGCACGCGATAAGTTATAAAAGTTATATTGGCGCGTTATAGAGGCACATTCGGCCTAAAAGCCTTATTACACTTAGCTAAATTTAGTGTTGAATTCTGAAGCAAATTTAGAAACAAGACTTAATTCAGCAATCAACGGTTTTGAATTTAGTATGTTAGGTTGCTATTACGCTACTGAATTCAGTAGCGACTAATTTCAGTCGACTAAATTTAGCCTTTAAGCGTTCGGCTTATGACGCAAAAATTATAGTCGGTAAACCGAAATTAAGAGCCATTTTTTTAGTGTTAAAAGAAATATAAATTTTGTGGAATGAAAGATGAAAGTCTTGACCATACCAGCCCTAAATATAAGCAGAGACGGCACAATCAGCCTCAAGTATTGAATACAATAACATTTTGATATTATAAGAATACCGGCGTTGCGTAACGACTTGCACTTACATTCTAGATGCTGAGCTCTGCTCATGATTATACCTACGCAAGTAACTAATCTGTAGTGGTAGGACTCTTTGGAGAGTCCACCTGGGGAAGTACCACATCCTACCAAATCGAATACCTAATATAAGATATAGGTAATAATTTGGACTCTTCATGTTCCAATAGCTGCGTGTCACTGTGCTGTTATGTGTCAGGCATGTTGCTTACCATCAGGCACATGTCCTGATCGTCTCGTCACTCTTTATTTCAAAAAAAAATTGAATTTTTATTTCAATACAGATAATTTGATTTGAATGTGATTAGGATAGCAGGGCCTTATGACTTATGCGCTAGCTCAAAATTCGGTAGTACCTTTTATTCCACATGAGGCCAACTGCCATTTCACTTAAAAAACGCAGTTTCATAGGGACTGCCAATAGAAGTGAGTCTTGAACATCGCCGAAAAATTGCAAGCTTATCGGATTTTTATTGGATACATTTCGGAGAGTGTGCGACTGATTTGTACGATCTTTGCCCTTTTTTCTATCGGAATGCTCGTAGCTCGATAAAGCGACATCGTTTCATGGTTGTTCATGTGACTTTCGTGATAAGAACGTCTAGGCTGTGGAATACGTTGCCTGAGAGGATTTTTCCCGATAGTTACAATCTTTGTGTCTTCAAATCGAGATTGAATCGGTTTCTTCTAGGTAAACACGCTCCATCGTAGACCGCATCATCGTTTAACATCAGGCGAGATGGCGAACAAGTGTAAACCTATAAAAGTTAAAAGAAATAAAAAAAAACACATATGATAGCGACGGATGGTAACGACGCAGGTAAAACCGATTATAATATTAGTAGGCAGTAGGATGAGAAGCGTGCGGTGACGATGACGCAATTTCCGTGATTTTTCTTCACCCAAAAAGTGTTTTTCACTGTTTCAAAAACGCGCCAAAACAATATTTCACTTCAAAAAATTTAGACGAGAAAAAATTGTGTCTTGCGTAAAAAAGAAAAAATACAGGAACGTCCTTTTACATCTCATCTTCATACATCTTCATAGATAATTAATGTTTTAAGAACACCGAGGGCACGAGACAAAACCAAAAGATCTTCCTCACGAATTGATGACTAACATTAATAGCCAGAGTTATAAAATAACAATAGTTTTGATGGCAATGACCTCCATGCCTATTTCCGGCGAGGTTATAATGGAACTTAGCTTAGGTGACCCGAGACAAGGTTGTTTGCTGCACACCGTCACTAAAGACATCATTGAACTACCTACTTAGTTCCTTTCTACACGTAAAAAATAACCGGTCAAGTGCGAGTTGGGCTCGCGCACCGAAGGTTCCGTACAAACCTGTAGGTATATGTATAAGTAAATGCTACGGTATTATTAAGTTTAAAATTATAAATATATTTTTTTTACTTTATTATTTTCCTTCCATTATCATTGGATTGTTATAAATGCCTAATCAGTTTTTGCCTAATTATTGTAATGTAGATAATAATAGAGTAAAATTGGTAGTTCTTGAGTAGGCAGCTTGGTGATGAATTAAGTATAAAGTTTTTTGTCAAATTGTCATAGACAACCTAATATTTGCATACCGTAAGGTTGAATAAGGAGTTCCCAATGTAGGCATTTAAGATCTTATTGAAATTACCCATTTTTGCATATTTTTATTTTATTTTATTACTTACTAGCTTTTACCCGCGACTTCGTCCGCGCCACATATTTATTAAAGTAATTGAGGCAGTACCTACTCGTATGTCTACTACCATACAAATTCACGTTTCCTAATCAAAATCGGTCTAAGTCAAAGTTTTATATCTATACTTATAATAAAACTGTAACGGGTCGAATTCTGTACATTGAAGATATTTTGAAAAAATTTTTTTTGGGGTACTCCATAGTCGATACTGATGGCGAAACTGCATTTTTTTTCTTTCATGTCTGTCTGTCTGTCTGTCTGTCTGTCTGTCTGTCTGTCTGTCTTTCTGTATAGAGATCACGCATCACGCCGAAACTACTGATTCAATTCAGCTGAAACTTGGCATGATTTTAGTTTATACTAAGGACATTGCTGTAGGCTACTTTTGATCCCCAAATTCTGAGTGGTTTTCTTGCGGGAGGGGGTGAAAGTCAGAATGTGTATTTGGTTGTAACTCATGTTTGCGTTGTTTAATTTCATTAATTCTTTTTTGTTAGAAAGAACATATTTTTATATTGTCCCGTCAAAATTTGAATAGTATCGGTTTGGTGGTTCGGAAATTACACAAACATTAAATAATAACGACACGCGCGGCGCGTTCGGTACATACTAACTTCTAAGTATTCTGTGTATCAGACTATCCACAGAATATCTAGATTCTAGAAAGTGCCCACGTGATCGCGTCGCGTCGTCTTGGATGACAAAATAATTGTCAAAGATATATTTTTGTATGGAAAACAAACATCATTCGGTTTTAATCGACTTCAAACAAGGAGGATGTTTTCAATCGGGTTGCATGTTTTTTATTTGGTTTTATTTACACGATAACTCCGCTAATTGTTAGTTGATTTTGATAATTCCTTTTTGTTTGGTAGAAAATACTTCAGAGGTGATCTTAGATATCGAAAACAGGAGGTAGTTTTCAAATATCAACAAAAAGCTAAAATCAGCTAAAATAAAATTAGATCTATCTGTTACGACATAGTCATAGCTTCTTATAAAATTTAGTCGAATGACAGAATTAAATTACCTATCACTGAAGTAGATTTTTGTTATTTTGGAGAAAACATATCAGCATAATAAGTAGCAGCCTAAACAACCCATTAAATGTTCCCACTGCTGGGCGTCGGGGCCTTCTCTCGCAAGGAGAGAGACAAGGTTATAATCCACCACGCTGGCCCAGTGTCGGTTGGTGGATGACATATGACTTAGAACTTAGATTATAGGTAGATTTCGGTTTCCTCACAGTGTTTTCTTCACCGTTTTAAAATTACCGGCATTACGAACATGACTCTGAAAAGATAGTGGTACGCGTGGGTTTGAACCCTGGGTCTCCGGATCGACAGTCGCCGTTCTCCCGACTAGGTCAGCTGTAACTTACTAGATCAGCCGTAACTTATTAGAAAACGTATTATTTCAATCCAAATACTGTTTAAAATTTAAAGGTAGTGTTCAACAAGCTTCGGTGACCGAAGCAGACCGTTGTTAGGGTTCTGTACACAAAGGGTAAAAACGGGACCCTATTACCGAGACTTCGCTATCCGTCCGTCCGTCCGTCCGTCTGTCACCAGGCTGTATCTCAAGAACGGTGATAGCTAGACAGTTGAAATTTTCGCAGATGATGTATTTCTATTGCCGCTTTAACAATAAATACTAAAAATAAAATAAATATTTAAGAGGTGCACCCAAATATTTATTTTACCGTTTCTTGCTCGATACTAATAATAACGTACCTGTCACAGGTAGACCCTTTAACTATTCACATAATATTTAGTTTTATGTTCTCTTTAAAAGTAATTAATTAAATAAAATAAATTATTCAGGGGGCTCCCATACAATAAAATCCGTTTATTTGCTAATGGTTCAGAACCCTTCGCGCGCGAGTACCATTTGCATTTGACCCGTTTTATTTTTTCTAAAATTGTTGTTAAATCCTATGCGTTCCTAATATTATATAATTATGTCAATGTTTTAATTTTGCTGCTCAATAACGTTGGAACGGCTGAATGTATCGAGTTAAAATTAAAGACACATTCTTGGTTTAGCTTAAGTAATACATAGGGTACTTATACATAGGCAATGTTTAGCCTATGTGTTCTGCCAGACTATAATCTAATTCTATTTCAAATTTCAACCCGATCACTTGACACGTTCCGCCATGATTAAGTAACAAACATCCAAACAGTGACATTCATAATAATTACAGGACAACGTTGGACCGGCTGAACATATTTTGAAGGAATTCGAAACAGACGTAGTTTGAACTCAGAAATAGCAAATCGGTTACTTATAAGGTAACTGTGACGTCGGAAAGACTAAGCAAATTTGGTAGAAAATTGAAACAGAGATAACGTATAGTCTGAAATACCACATTTATGTATTACCTATCAACCTGAAAAGAAGCATGGGCCCAAAGGAAACAAATATTAACTATCACGTCAAAACGGCACAACTATATGTGTTTCGTATGTCAACCCATATGGTTGACATACGAAACACATATAGTTTAGAGTCTAAAATTTCACATGGGCTAATAAGTCTGTATTTTCATTTAACTCCATATTAATATAAGCATAAATTTTCGTAAGGAACTTGATGTGATGGTAAGGTAAAAGCCTAAAATGAAAAATTGATGCACCCGTTTTGGCGTAGATAATATAGGTGATTTGCGTTCACAATCAAAATAACAAGCAACATAATATTCTCATTAGATGGCGCTAATGCCAGTTTAAATCTAAAAGCACTAAAGCCCCATTTAAATCGATGTTTTGCTATTGTGGTATGTATTTTTCTTTCATCACTAGGTGACGTTACTGGTATTCTAAATTGTACTAATAAGTTTTGCTGCTAAAGGATTATGATGCCGAATTTGGATTCTTTCGTTCTTGGATTTTTTTCTGTGTTACCTACAATTAAATTCATACATTAACATTTCACTAAGACTTAGCTTAGATTTACGGGTTCAACTTGCTTGAATATCATTAAAACTCAAAATCTTAATCATTTTTATTCCACACAGGCTTCGTTCAAAATTTTACGCGGGCGAATTCGCGGGTAACAGCTAGAAAACAGCTTGCGGATAAAAAGAGATAAGTAGGTATCAGATCATGAACATTCGCTTCAGACTTTTCATAATGTATCCTATAAAAATCCTACAAACTTAACACTTGCGGCTATTTTCGATACTATGAAACATTACTAAGTATGTTTGATATTGTTTAAAAAAAGAAAAATGAAGATGATAAAATTAAATATATTTTTGTGTGGAAAAACAAATTCACTCAAACTCAAAGGGTTTTCAATGACTACTTATCCAAATATTTGACGTACGATACTTCCAACTAATGTATAAGTTAGTAACATCTGCTTACGCGAACGAAGTAGCGGGTTCAGCTAGTTTATTAATAAATGTACAATTTACACGACAAATTACAAAAAAACTATGTTCTCAAAAAATTAATCAAAAACAGACTTTAATTTAAAATCATATTGGGACGGTCCACCAAATTTTATTAGAGTCTATTAGTAGATATTAGTAGATATATCGTCTGATTACATGAACGCAAATTTTAATTTGTTGTTCATATTTCAAAAACCGCCCCACTGATTTCGATAAAATTTATATGACCACCTCTGAACTATAATCTACCAACCAAAAAAATAACCATCTAAATTGATTCACAATTGGAAATACAACTGGATTGATAACCTCCTCCTTTTTGAAGTCGGTTAAAATAGCATACAAAGAGTGCAAAGATCCTTCCATGCACACTTTTACTCCTCATTTCCACTCTTTTCAACTCTTTTCTGTGATAAAAGTCGCCGTTGTCCTTTCCTAAGTCTAGTCTATCTGTGCACCAAATTGTAACAAACTCTTTAAGTGGCTTAGGCGTTAGACGGCAACGGACAGAGAGAGCTACTTTCATATACATAATTTCGTATTAGAATTGAAAACAGGTGTTCCTGATCATTTTATAGGTGGCAGTTGTAAAAGATTACCGAAAAGTAATACGTTTACTCCTCCAAAAAACTCATTTTCGCAGTTCTTAATTTGCCTTAATCGAGCGTCCATCATGCATAACATTTGATAAGACACCATGGAAATCTCGTCGACTATCAAAAATTCTGTCTGATAGTCTGATACGCCATTTAGTGGCTGCGCCCATCTTAAGTATTGAGGTTGTATAGTGCACTGTATTCTTCTTGTCAAGCCCTTTTATTTGATACCCATGTTGATGGGATTGATAAAACCTAAGTTATCCGCCATTGTGTAGAGGCCGCCATCTTGGATTTTAATTTTATATAGTACGTTGTATTCTACTGGTTGAGCACTTTCATTTGATACCCATATTGATGGGATTGATAAAACCTACGTTATCCGCCATTTTGTAGCGGCCGCCATCTTGGATTTCAATTTTTTATAGTATATTGTATTTTACTTGTTGAGCCCTTTCATTTGATACCCATGTTGATGGGATTGATAAAACCTACGTTATCCGCCATTTTGTAGCGGCCGCCATCTTGGATTTCAATTTTTATAGTATATTGTATTCTGCTTGTTGAATCCCATCAATATGGGTATCAAATGAAAGGGTTCATTTGATACCCATATTGATGGGATTAATAAACATAAATTATCCGCCATTTTGTAGCGGCGGCCATCTTGAATTTATTTAAGTACATTAATTATAAATAAATGATACCGCTAGAAGCGTCTTGAAACGCTCTTGAGAGTAAATGGCTCAAACGAGTAAAAGTAAGGTGGCACTTCATATGCCGAAACATAAACACCGCACTTATGTAACCTGACACCCGTTTTCCCGCCAAATTTGTAAAACGCGAAAAGCGGCCAGTGTATCAAGCGGTTATATAAGTATCCCCGTATAGTTAGAAATTATAAAATTGCTGGAACAAACGTTTATCGACTCCATTTCAAGTGTCTAGATACAAAGTTTCATGGTTTTATCTTCAATAATATTGAACTTCCAGACTTTCACCCCAATTCCACCCCGTAGGTACAGTTCGAAACTACAAAACTGCTTAAATATACATTTATGGTTTCGTGTTAAATATCTAGACGTAAAGTTTCATAGTTCTTCAACAATGACGAAGTTTTCCATATAAACTTTCATCCCTTATTTTAACCCTTTTTCGGAACAAAAGTAGCCTATGTCCTTTCTCGGGATCTATTCTATCTATGTATCAAATTTCATCAAAATCTGTTGGTTGGTTTAGGCGGTAAAGACGGACAGACAGACAGACAGACAGACAGAGTTACTTTCGCATTTTATTATTTTCGCATATTAGTATGGATAGTATGGATTAATGCAACTAAAAATGTATGCGTTTCGCAATTTTTCCTTCTTAAAATATACTAGCGGCCCGTTCCGGCTGCGCTCCGATAATAACCTAGGTACCGACTGCAGCGCCATCTGTTGGGCTGATTTATGAATCTAAACCCTCCAGGGCGCCACCCAAACGCATACAAAAAAAAATTCAAATAAGTCCAGCCGTTTAGGAGTTCAGTGACAAACACACTGCCAAACAGTATTTAACGTGAATTATAAGTTGATACTTCTATGCATTCCAGAGATAAAGGCCTTGACAGGCAGATAACAAAGTGATCCTATAAGGGTTCCATTTTTTCCTTTTAAGGGTTCTTTAAACCCTAAAAAAGAGGAGGTTTTCAATTCAACAAATTTTGTTGTTTGTTATCTCAGAACTTTGGACTGGGTCTTTAAATTTTGATAATGAATTATGTTTATAAAGGAAAGGTTGAATGGCCATATTAAAATTTGATTAAAAGCAATGAATCAGTTTTGGTAGTGTTGTGTGACATAAGGTGCAAAGAGTGAACCAGAAGAAACCTAATTGTTTTGTAATAGGTGTTTCCTGCCTCAAACGGTGATCGTGAATGAAATAGTCGCTATTAGCGACTAGGCTACCATTGCACTAGTCTTAAGTCTTTTATCTTTTGTCACTGTTTCGACTTTTCTGGTGTGCATAATAAAGGAAGTTTCTGTTTGAAAGCTAGGTTTACATTTGACTGATATTTGCCTGATGTCAAGCAGCAGTATTAGGGTCTAACACAGTTACCTAGAGCGTATCTATTTCCTGTTTACTCTAGATCTAAATACACCACAAGTTATACCAATCGGGCTCGGCCTGAGTGTTCCACAGTTCATAAACGTAGATCGAAGCACTTGGTACAGAACTTGGGAATGTCTAAAATGTATGAATCTCACAAATATTAAAAATTTTAGTGTTAGAATGTTTGTTGATCAATCACGTCGAAAAGGCTGACTGGATTGTGTTAAAACTTGGAATACAATTAGATTATTATCTGGAGCAGCACATAAGTAGGCTAGTCTTTATCATGGGTAAATAATGGAAAAGGGAACTACACAGGTAAAACCGGGAGGCGCTGGTAGACATGTACCAATATCTGTTTTACTCCTGGTTTTTGAGAAATCCTAATTTATAAGCTAGCAGAGATTCTACTCGACTCTACTGCACATAATTAAACAGATGGTTTTTAATGAGCAGCTTTTGGCTAATTATTAATTCAGAAAAACAATATGGTTATTAAATTCATTCCCATTGTGCAAAATATGATGCATTCACCTATGTCTGAACAAAATTTTATAAGGAGTGGTAATATTACTTATAAAATATGATGTTTGTATATATTCAATGAATTTTTAATTTGAATTTTGCATATTGTTTGTGTATGAAACAACTGCTTGAACATATGAAGGTTATTTTTAACCCCCCGACAAAAAAAAGGGGTGTTATAAGTTTGACGTCGATGTCTGTCTGTCTGTCTGTCTGTCGGTCTGTCTGTCTGTCTGTCTGTCTGTCTGTGTGTGTGTCTGTCTGTGGCACCGTAGAGCTCAAACGAATGGGCCGATTTCGATGCGGTTTTTTTTTATTTGAAAGTTAATATCCGTGCGGGTGTTCTTAGCTATGTTTGGTTAATATCGATTCAAAATGGCCGCCTCCACAAAATGGCGGACAAAATATTTCTTTACAACCTACCTCAATATGGGTATCAAATGAAAGGGCTTGACTAGTAGATAACTAAACGCTATAACAAATTTCAAATCCAAGATGGCCGCACAAAATGGCGAATTATATAATATTTTTCACTACTACCTCAATATGGGTATCAAATGAAAGGGCTTGATTAGTAGAATACTTTGCACTATGACAAATTTCAAATCCAAGATGGCCGCTATCACAAAATGGCGAATTACATTTCCTTTTTCACAATTCCCTTAATATGGGTATCAAATGAAAGGGCTTGACTAGTAGAATGTTCTACAGATAACAAATCTAAGGTAGTCGGGGGTTAATCAAAATTTTTAATTTTGTTCTTGTTTAATAAGTGATAGAATGGAATGGTTTGAAAATAAAAATAAAACTTGAGGAATAAAACTTAGGGCCAAAAATTAGATATTGCAAAATTCCATTATTGAAATAATGGAATTTTCATGGAAAATTTTGAATGTTGGGAAATTGAACAATAACTTAGACAATCCATACTAATATTATAAATGCGAAAGTAACTCTGTCTGTCTGTCTGTCCGTCTTTACCGCCTAAACCAACCAACAGATTTTGATGAAATTTGTTACATAGATAAAATAGATCCCGAGAAAGGACATAGGCTACTTTTTGTTCCGAAAAAAGGGTTGAAAGGGTTAAAATAAGGGATGAAAGTTTATATGGAAAACTTCGTCATTGTTGAAGAACTATGAAACTTTACGTCTAGATATTTTACACGAAACCATAAAATGTATGTTTTAGCAGTTTTGTAGTTTCGAACTGTACCTACGGGGTGGAATTGGTTTTTTTTTATTATTTATTATTATTTATTCTTGGGTCAAATTTAGTAATTCAAATTTCACCCTCTTCCTGTCAACCGATTAATCTGAAATGTTGTATACACTTTGGATTTTGATGACAATACAATTATGTTTATTCATTATCATTATAAATTCAAGATGGCCGCCGCTACAAAATGGCGGATAATTTATGTTTTATTAATCCCATCAATATGGGTATCAAATGAAAGGGCTCAACAAGCAGAATACAATATACTATAAAAATTGAAATCCAAGATGGCGGCCGCTACAAAATGGCGGATAACGTAGGTTTTATCAATCCCATCAACATGGGTATCAAATGAAAGGCCTCAACAAGCAGAATACAATATACTATAAAAAATTGAAATCCAAGATGGCGGCCGCTACAAAATGGCGGATAACGTAGGTTTTATCAATCCCATCAATATGGGTATCAAATGAAAGTGCTCAACCAGTAGAATACAACGTACTATATAAAATTAAAATCCAAGATGGCGGCCTCTACACAATGGCGGATAACTTAGGTTTTATCAATCCCATCAACATGGGTATCAAATAAAAGGGCTTGACAAGAAGAATACAGTGCACTATACAACCTCAATACTTAAGATGGGCGCAGCCACTAAATGGCGTATCAGACTATCAGACAGAATTTTTGATAGTCGACGAGATTTCCATGGTGTCTTATCAAATGTTATGCATGATGGACGCTCGATTAAGGCAAATTAAGAACTGTGAAAATGAGTTTTTTGGAGGAGTAAACGTATTACTTTTCGGTAATCTTTTACAACTGCCTCCTATAAAATGATCAGGAACACCTGTTTTCAATTCTAATATGAAATTATATATATGAAAGTAACTCTCTCTGTCCGTTACCGTCTAACGCCTAAGCCACTTAAAGATTTTGTTACAATTTGGTGCACAGATAGACTACCTAGACTTAGGAAAGGACAACGGCGACTTTTTATCACAGAAAAGAGTTGAAAAGAGTGGAAATGAGGAGTAAAAGTGTGCATGGAAGGATCTTGGCACTCTTTGTATGCTATTTTAACCGACTTCAAAAAAAGGAGGAGGTTATCAATCCAGTTGTATTTCCAATTGTGAATCAATTTAGATGGTTATTTTTTGGTTGGTAGATTATAGTTCAGAGGTGGTCATATAAATTTTATCGAAATTAGTGCGGCGGTTTTTGAAATTTGAACAACAAACTAAAATTTGCGTTCATGTAATCAGTCGATATATCTACTAATATCTACTAATAGACTCTAATAAAATTTGGTGGAACGTCCCAATATGATTTTAAATTAAAGTCTGTTTTGATTAATTTTTGAGAACATAGTTTCTTTGTAATTTGTCGTGTAAATTGTACATTTATTAATAAATATAAAACTTTGACTTAGACCGATTTTGATTAGGAAACGTGAATTTGTATGGTAGTAGACATTCGAGTAGGTACTGCCTCAATTACTTTAATAAATATGTGGCGTGGACGAAGTCGCGGGTAAAAGCTAGTATATTTATAATTTGAAAAGAATTAGAGATTAATCGCTGGAAACTTTAGGAGAATGAAAATTATGTGGGTAAAACCGTAGGGCGCTGCTAGATGTCAATAATTAGGACACAGGTACTCATGAAAACCCTCCAAACTGCATCATTTCAAAATTGGTAATAAGACTAAAATTTCAAAAACCAAAATATCACAGTAAAAAATTGTCCATAACAGGCGTTGTCATGTTTTAACAGCCCATACAACCAGTTTGTCTGGTTTTACACTCAATTGGTTTTGTAACTCAAGGGCTGAAAGGGTTTTGACCTTAGCCCACTTTTGGTTAACCAGCCGCTGACCCAGTGACTCATACTCATAAGCTCACTGGCAAATGCAATTATTAAATTATTATTCACTTTTTCAGCTTACTTTTTAGAGGTCAGGAAACAAAGCGATATTTGCATTCAAAGAATAAAGACGATTGGTAGACATTCCTCACACTACAATAACTAGCTAAGCAAAGCTTGTACTATGGGAGCTAGACAGCTGATATATTACTTATAAACTTAATTGTAAATACTTATGACACAATGAAAACCACCTAGACACGGTACACATATTCCGTGGATGTTTGTCACTTTTTCAAACAAAAACTAAAAACTACTGAATGAACCTGAGTGTATTTTAGCACAGAAGTAGATCATAGTTCTCAATAACATTATTTTTTGCCCTGTAAAAAGGTAGAAACAGGAATGAAAGTGAGAAAAACTGCAGGACAGTACTAGTGATAACTAGAGTTTCCCTTTCTCTCAATGTAATTAAAGTAAATCATAAGATTACAATATTTTCAGAAACAATTGAACCACACTATGCAGTTGGGCAAAGCAATAATAATCTACGATCCTTACTCTTATCTAACAAAAACAGAGCCTAACAGATTGTGAGATGTTCAGATAAGAATCAAATAAGCATCCTCAGCAGGGTCATAATATGCCTCACTACAATTTTTTTAGTGTCCATGACCTTGTCGATGAAGTGCTCGCCTTGGCCAGGCCACGGCTCTCGCGGCTGCAGTGATTCGCACGGAAAATTATCTGTTCGTATCGCACGCTCTATCACGCGGCGACGCAAACCAAACATGCCAAAGCACATCACGTTTTGTTATCAAACATTTGTAATTACGTGCCACGGACCTACGACACTCCGACACGAGCCTGGACCCACGCCAATAACAAGAAAACAACACAATCAGAGGAAAATTAGAAAATTGCACTTACCCGATGACAACTGATGACTTCTTCTAAGTGCGATCCTCCCCACGGACACAAAACTCAATCTTACACTACTCATCTTATTCGTAGGAAACGATCTGACTTTAACATCAGCCCTCGAAAGAACGACAAAACACACGAATTAGAAATTACAAAGTCGCCGTAATAGCAGAGTCGCAATTTTTATTGTATTATTTTTGTTTGTCAGTGAGAGGTCTCTGTCATGACGCAACACTTTTTTAATCAACATCAACACTTTTCCCGAATAATCGTTTGTTCGTGTAAGTACGAATACGCCGCTTTTCTATTTTTTTATATGAATTTAGCAAAACAAATTAATTTTTTTAGGCAATGGAGCGGCCATACTGCGGTTCACAGCTGATTTTGATGTGAAAGAAAATGTAATTTTTATACCACGTTGTTTTGATAGTGCTGCTGTCTAGCGCGGAGTTTTAAAACGATTTGTACTACTTTATCTTCGCAGCATTTTTAGTTTAATATTACCTCCAAAGAGGACACTACTTGTCAAGAAAACTTTATCATGGTTTAAATCTGCTTCACCGACAATATAAAATGTTTTACTTTCGTACATCTAGATGGCGATGTAAAAATAAATTTATTGGCGCGTTCCGATTTTGTAATCGAGTTTCCCAGTAGATTTTAATTTGGAGACGTTTAAGGAATTTAAGGCTGGTCCCAACTAGGGACTATATTCTCTATTCTATGACAGGGGTCTCAAGGTACCGATTCTAAACGCAATCTGAACAGCCAGCTCAAATTCGGAATGATCATCCCTGTCTCTGTCACTCTAAACGGATAAAATAAAGACCGAGAGGGCTTCCGTGTCGGATCAACCTGACTGGGGTCAGAATCGCTACCCTGATAACGATTGATCAAAGTTTTCTATCACAGATCACAGACGGTTACAGCAGCACCTGTAGTAACTTAAATGATGTATCTTGGTTGCCTCCTCAGTGTTCCGTCTCCTCGCATTGCTTTCCTTCCCCGCTATAAAAATGATTTATTAAATACGTCAATTTTCTCGCTTTGCTTTCCTTCGCTGCTAGGGAATGAGCTACCTATATATAATAATATGCAGTAAGTACCTATTGCTGTTTTTTTGTCCTAGCCAGCTTGTTCACAAGCTACATGCTACGCTACAGCTACACGGTACATGGTACACTACACGATAGCTGAGTACTGAGTAGTAAGTAGAGCCGCAAACCCAAAACGAATCGACAAATAGCTTTTGAAGTATGAAAATATAGTAGCAACTACACAACTAGAGACTTGGATATCGGACCAAATTCGAGAATGTGGACGGCAGTAATAATAATATACAATATCAACATCTTATGATACTTTCGCTAGACGTTTGATGAAGGCAGTCATCCTCGACACAGCTCACATCGTCAGGGGGTTCCTCACTCTGCACTGCAGTGTCTGCAGCCTGAACCACCAGTAGCTCGGGGGCATATCTAGGTTTAGGTTTTATGTTTGTATTTTTATATTAGTAAAAAACTTTAAAAATTAAGATTACCAAAAATTAAGTACCTAAATGGTATACTCGTATAACAATTGAAATTTTATTTACCGTTCTAGCTGGTCCAGTGTTGCGATTAAATGAATACTGAATATGGTGCGTACGAACCCAATTTGGTGATGTGGACGGTAAACCATACCAACAATGTTTGTTTCAGTCGTCATTCGGTCACTCGACCAGTGCGCGAGCACTGCGTGAGCACGAGCGAGTTTATTCATAATTAACATCATATTTATGTAAATCAATCATTTATTGCTTAAGTGACAAAATAAGCAGAGTAAAAAAATGTGTGCGCTTAAGACCGCACGATAGAAGTGAAAACTAAAATAAGATATACCTACTTATTTTTAAAGGCCACTAAATAATAATATTAATTATCGATAAAAAAATTATTTAAAATTGAAAATTAGAATACATATATAGTTGCCGGCAAACAAGTTGACCCAATGAAGTTAGCTGCGCATGGCCGCGTAGAAACGTTTTTAAGGTCTCTTTGGTGGAAGTGCACATGCACAAACTTTCTCCTTCCACGTCACTTTTGGGTCAACTTGTTTGCCGGCCACTATACCTAGTAATACGAGAATAGCATAGTGGCTGAATGACTAGTGTATTCATGGTCAAGATTAATAAAAAAAACGCGGGTCGGAAATAGCGTTTGACTAGCAAATTTTTTAGTATATGCTATTTATTTATTTTATAGGTATTTCGCTAAAATATTTATATTTCGCTAAATTTTGTGTGTTTACGTAGTGTAAGTGCTGTGATAAAACAGGAATACGAGTATATTACAACAAAAACTTTTTTGCAATGTATGCGAAATGCAAATTTAATACTTCGTGACAAGTTCAATCGATCACATTAACGTGGTAAGTCCCTAGAAGTTAATGTCGCGATAAAAGACATAAATATAATAAACACAGGTACACAGGGACTATTTTATCTTTCTCGCTCTGACGCGCTTGACCACTGTATTTTGTTTCTCGTTCTGGCATCCCGAGTTTACCCAAAAAGCTATTATCATACCGAAAAATCTGCCTGTGGTACGACAAAAGAAGTTTTCACTTCAAAACCTAAATCTAGATAGCCACCAGCAACGATGAAAGACCCAAACTACGAGTGGTTAGGGCTTCAGAGTAATGAAACCTGGTATTCTACTTTCTTGGATGAAACATGAAAATGTGGACACGTTGAGAGCACGATCACGAGTCAACACTGTTCGTGCGTTACAAAGCGATGTGCGCTGCACCGATCGGTTCGTCTACCATCATGGGATTTTATATTTTAAGTTAAGTTTTTCCCATGCCACAACAATTAATTCTCAATTCAAGGCATAAATAGTTCATACGAAACAATTTGCCACACGATTTAAGAGTTTAATGAAGAAGATATCTGAAACCACATCATTATGACTGTCATTATCCATGATGCAACATCTTTCACACGGTAATAAAACTCACTCTCTGTATTAATTATATGTGCATACCAATTTACATATTTTTGAAAGAGGTCGGTAGTGGCTTGAGCATGGCTGACAATGATGATTACATATGAACATAATCTTAACATCTTAACATAATCAATGTAGTCTAGCATGTAAAATAATTATATCTCTTTCAAATTTTCACCCCTTCATCGTCAAAACCCGGTTCCAATACCATGGTTTTATATTTCGCCACGAGCAAGTTCATAACGCCCACAAACGCCGAGCTCTTTGTGTCTTTCGACCTTTTGTGTGAGATGCTCACTATATTCGAACGTCTATGGATACCTTTATTTCCTTCTATTTTATCTGTCTTCCATTGCATTTTAATCTGTGCAGAAAAATCGAGTGAACGTCATTATTCCGAACTTAGACGTCAAATCAAAACAAATATTTCTCTGTGGTGAAATGGAAACTGTCCAAAATGGCCGAGACAGAAACCGATAATAACAGTATTATCAGAACGGATAGAAATAATAAGAATACAGTGCCTGCAAATGGGCCCCGTCGCGTTACTATCTACAAAACAGAGACCGGTTTCGGTTTCAATGTGCGCGGTCAAGTGTCTGAAGGCGGGCAGCTGAGATCGATCAACGGGGAGCTCTATGCTCCTCTGCAGCATGTGAGCGCGGTTCTGGAGCAGGGGGCGGCAGAGCAGGCTGGCATCAGGAAAGGAGACCGCATCCTCGAAGTGTAAGTACACGGCACAACCATTTAAAACCCGCTCTAAGGCCCAGTAACTCTCGTAGTTCTCACCAGATTTTCTCAGTATTGTTCGTTTTTACTGACATATCAATACTGTTTCGCCGATAAACGCAAACAAATGTTTTTCTGAATGATAAATAGTCACACAAGGAATAGCAGAATCCAGTCTATCTGCTGCCTCTCTAATATCCATAATGTTGTGTGATGAATCACTCCACCAAACTTGTTTTGCTGTTGATAGTGGATTTTTAAGTTTATGTTTTTATGAGTGGTCCGAGCTATACATAATTAATTTTTGAATGGGACATCATGCATGTGACCTTCAAACAGATATGTCTGCCTTTTGATTTCAGTTTGATTGTGTGTAATGCATATCAACTTATATAACCATTAATATCATCGAAATATTTAGTTTCTATAATTGTAGAATCTGTGTATAAAATACTACATAAATATTTATATTTATTGTCCAATTAGATTTATTCTAATATCTTTACTTCTTATTAGAACAAACAGACATCTTCAAACTTTTCCACACATTATTTCCAACTTATGATCACCTGGAAGAGATTGCTTTTAGTGATAAGTCTGCTAGCTGCACACTAATTTCTAAGTCTACTGAATTCTTAGGTATCATATTCATTAGACTAATTGATTTGTTCTTAATTCTCTCTATCCATCTCAATTTTTCTATAAAACAAATCAATTATACATTTTTTTCATAGAAACATTTAGAATTTAAATAATTAATGCATTTCTGCAAAATAAACATTTTTAGTTATCAGTCTCATTATGTGCCAAAATGTGAATATTCAATGGTGATGGTATGATATTGAATTTTGTCTTGAGGCACTGTGGTGAAATAGAAATGAAGTCAAATTTGGCCCACTCTAGTCGCACCTTGCTGTTTGGCATGAATTAGCCCTACCCAACTGCTGCTGGTTGCTCTTCCTTAGCAGATACCTCCTCAATAACTTATGAGATTGGTGCCTATTATCAACCTTGGGTCTATTAGACAAATGTCTGACAAAACAGATTCATCATTTGCCTACCCTTATCACACTTAATGTGATGTCGGGACAACATGTAAGTATCCTCCATTCGTCTCTATGATTTGTCAGATCCAACCTTACTCCTTTCCTATTCAGGTTGTCTTTCACACAATCCATCCACACTTTTTAGGTTGGCGTCTACTATGGGATCCATCTACATTCATATTCAAAACTCTTATTTTTTGATAAAACAGATTGTTGTGGTTTTTTTAATATTTTATAAGATTCTTGTGGTATAAATGTATGTTTTTATAATGTATATATTCGCTATATAGCTACATATTTATCATGCTAATGATATCTGTACACCACAGTCGTTATCATTTCTGGGAATCCCAAACTGTCAATGGGAATCCTGCAGATTTTGATGGAATATAATTCATAGATCTAAAAGTGACTTCTTACTAATGTTATAGACACAGAAGTTGAGATATTTGTTGGTCAATCACATCAGACTGACTGAACAAATTGGGTAGCTATTTGGAGTATTGTATATTAGAATATTGTATGGAATAGCACATAGGCTACTTTTTACATCCAAAAGAATGCAGGTAAAACTGCGGAGCTCTGCTTTTATTATTATAAATGTTTAATTTTCAATGTAAGTACTTAAAAACTATTATAAAGTAGCTTGTTAGTAAAACTGCTGCTAGTTATAAATATTATAAACTAGCTGTACCCTGCCAAGCTTCGCTCTGTGGTGAAATGGAAACTGTCCAAAATGGACGAGACAGAAACATTCGATTTAAAAATTAGATAAAAAACAATCCTTCATATGGATTATAAATTTCAGCTCAATCGGTGCAGAACTTTTTGAGTTTTTGAAGCGTACACAAACCAACATAACATTTTTATGTATAGAAATGTGAGGATGTAAAAAAAAATATAAAATCTTTATTTCATACATTTTGTCTTCTGCTTTTTATACAAATGAGTCATAAAGATGAGTAGAACAACTTAAAACATGTGTTTAGTATAACCTGGTCAAAATCATAACCTTCCTCCTTATTTTGCTGTAGTTGTGTATAAATTACACCAATCCCACAATTCAATAACCAATACCTATGCATATTGCATCAAACAGCATCTATATCGAGGGCAGCGTTGCAATCTGTCTGTAATTGCTCAATGGACATTATTTTTTGTAGCTATCGGGTCTGGCCCAGTTTGTGTAGCATATCTCGAAGACTGAGGCACATAACTTTGCATTGTGTGGTGTACTGTGACCGAGTATGTATGTACTTGTACCGTGTACAATTCCAGCTGTGTCGTTTCTTTTTTTAACCAACTTTAAAAAAAGAGTCGGAATAGGGATGTTAACAATTTTTCAGAACTGATTTAGTTTTGAAGATTTACTCTTATATACTGTATAAAATAACATTTTGTTTCAAAATATTAGTATTTTCGATGAGTAAACACACAATATTAGACTAATTTTGAATTTTGCCACTAAAACACTAACGACCTGACATGACGTCAGTAGTCGCAAAACATTGGTCACGATTCATGACTGTATGTCCAGTTTATGTGTTTTCTTATTATTACTTGAATACAAACAATCAAAATCGTCGTCGCTAAGATCGCTAACTGTAACAAAAATGCAGAAAAGTAAACAGTTTAGTCAGTTTTCGACAGCTTGTTTTGCGACTAGTGACGTAATAAGTAGTATTGGTGTTTCCAGTCACGTGACAACAGATTGAAAACATAGATAGCTTTTAAAATCATTTATAATAAATTTACTACATAATATTACATTATAATAATGTGATTTTCGATATTCTATTAATGCAAACTATCATAAAATCAACATCCTCATTTGGATGTGTTTTTGTATAATATGTATGTAACGCTATAGTTACGCCGATTGTGATGAAGTTTTGATGATTCTTGGTTCATAGATCATACTTCAGAGGTGCAATGTTCATTTTATAGAAATTGATGAACGATGAAGCCATTTTTGAAATGGAATCAAAAATTAGCTTGTTCCGTATTAAACATATTTGTACTACTTTGTTGTTTCATTGGATCAGTGTTTATTTAGTTAATCTCACAAACAATATGAAATTTGTCTGAATTTAATTGAATTAAGTACTTATGTTTTTTTTTTTGAAGAAAATTAAATTATTGGAGAATCTCGTTTCTTGTTCCGAGATGGAGTTTTGTTATGTATTTTGTCTAAATTTCAAAATTTGTACCAAATCATAACTTATTCTGTAAATATAAATGTACTTGCTTTATCGGCACGGCGCGGCGAAGGAAAACTTCGCTAGGCGACCTGCATGTTCCAAGAATCTTCCGAAGTTGTGTTAGTCTTCCGCCAATCAATCCGCATTGAACCAGCCTTTTCATATTTCTTGTTAGAGAATGTTCCGAGTCCCAGCCGTGGGACTATTTAGTGGGCTGCTTCTGCAGAATCGTTGCCGTGTCGCGGAAAAAAGTACAGTAGAAACTCGATCATCCGATACCTGGATAATTCGAAGTATGTCTTAATTTATCTGTCCGCCGCGGTTTCACCCGTGGTACATATAGTGTAGTGTACACTCGGGGAACCCCATATCTCAAAATTGGCCGTCTAAGCAAGTTAGCGGGTAAGCATGTGTTCTTAGTACTAACTCGTACTAACTCTACTCAATGGTATACATTTCGTTCATCAGAAAATACGTGTCGTCTGGCGGCTCTGCGATCTTACTCTATTAGTAAAGATTGATGGGAAAGATACATTGGAACTCGCTAAACATGACGATCTAAGAAGAAGGGCGATGAAAAGTGATGATACTTTTATACACACAATAATCCTACTAAAATTATAAATGCCAAAGTTTGGATGTTTAGATGTTTGGATATTGCTCAATCACGTCGAACGTCTGGAAAGGTCGGGTTGAAAGTTGAAATCTACTTCACAAGTTCGATTATGGTCGAGAATACCAGTACCTACTCGCGCATTTGAAAAATTTGTTCTCATCATTGCCCTACCATTCATTATCATTGCCCAATTTTCTCTACGCGCCAAAAGCAGTATAACTTCAATAAACTAATTGAATTAGCATTAATTCGTCAGATAACGTCTTTCCGGGATACTAAAATAACGTGAAAAGGTCAAATGTCATCTATCACTCATCGTACACAGGCGCGTGTGGCTATATATAACTAGCCTTGAGTATCGGCATGTTTTATACTCGCACTGATCTACATATCATAAATCATTAGCCTGTTGTTAAACAATCATGGGATGTACCTAACTGTTTTTACATTGTTATTTATACTCTGCAGTAGAATCTTTGATTCATTCATTCAGACCATAGGATACATCAGGCCTTTTTTAACCGACTTCCAAAAAAAGGAGGAGGTTATCAATTGTTTTTTTTTTTTTTTTTATGTATGTTACCTGATTTCTCGAGAACCTCTGAACCGATTTTAAAATTTTTTTGTGTTCGGATGGGTATGCTTCCCGAATGGTCCCATATAAATCTTTTGAAATCGGTCAAGTAGTTTTTGAAATATGAACCAAAACTGAAAAATTGCGTATCTGGATGACGTTGTAGATTTCACAAAAGTTATGAATCTCGACCCTGTCAATACAAAATTGTGTAAATGCTTTAATAAAAACTTGTTTTTAACTCCCGACCAAAAAAGGGGTGTTATAAGTGACGTCGATGTCTGTCTGTGTGTCTATCTATCTGCTGTGGCACCGTAGTAGAACTCAAACAGATGGGCCGATTTCGATGCGGTTTCTTTTATTTCAAGGTTAATACCATAGCAGATGTTCTTAGCTATGTCTGGTTAATGTCGATTCAAGATGGCCGCCTCCACAAAATGGCGGACAAAATATTTTCACAACCTACCTCAATTTGGGTATCAAATGAAAGGGCTTGACTAGTAGAGTACTATGTACTACAACAAATTTCAAATCCAAAATGGCCACCACGACAAAATGGCGAATTATATTATATTTTCATTACTACCTCAATTTGGGTATCAAACGAAAGAGCTTGACTAGTAGAATACTTTTCACTATGAAAAAATTCAAATCCAAGATGGCCGCTTCCACAAAATGCCGAAATACATTTCTTTTTTCACAACCTACCTCAATTTGGGTATCAAATGAAAGGGCTTGACTAGTAGAATGTTGTACAGATAACAAATCCAAGGTAGTCGGGGTTTAATCAAAATTTTTAATTTTGTTCTTGTACACTAAAAAGAGTAAAATAAACAATTTTCGTACAAAAAATTAAACCGACTTCAAAACCACAAATAGGCACTCAAAAGCGAAAAATAAACTAAAAGCATTATTATAAGCGCTACTCACTCATCTATTTGAAGTCGGTGCCAGTCAGGTCAAAAAGTTAGTAGATTGATGCTATGTAGGCACAGGTAAGTAGTATCTATCCTATACCTGTTAGATTTGGCTGGCACCGACTTCAAATAGATGAGTGAGTAGCGCTTATAATAATGCTTTTAGTTTATTTTTCGCTTTGAGTGCCTATTTGTGGTTTTGAAGTCGGTTTAATTTTTTGTACGAAAATTGTTTATTGTCAATTCTTTTTTGGGCACACGCTCATTCTCGAAAGTTTAAAGTCTTAACTTATTGAAAGATTAGGTGAGATTAGGAAAAAACGTCGTTCAACGTTTGTAGCTGTTCAATAGAAACAAAAGGTTACATTACATAGATTAACTATTTTTGGCACTTAATCTACTATAATATAAAAATAAATAGCAAAATGTGTTGGTAAGCGCATAACTCAATAACGCCTGGACCGATTTGGCCAATTCTTTTTTTTTGGATGGATGGATGGCCCAAGGATGGTTTTTACGGTGAGAAAAATTCGAATAATTGCCGGGAAAACCCTACAAACAGCCTTTTCCCTTCCAAACCATTCGCAATAATAAGCCAATTTGAACTTTAATACCATATCATAAAAGTCAAGTGTTAGTGGAGAGGTTCCAGGAATCTGCCACCGGTCGATATGTAGGTACTTACGTAATCCTGAGTGTCATAGGTATATGTAGGTATGTACCACGGGCGAAACCGGGGCGGACCGCTAGTTAAAAATAAACAAAAGTTACTAAAAACAAAAATAAAGTAGCGAACCTATCGCTAAAAGCGTAGAGCTTGATGGTGGTGATCATGAAAATGTTTAGTGGTCCGTCATCATAATTTGCCTATCCTTTCCCATGACTCGCTATTCAGCCATCTCGTCAGATTTACGATTACTCCCACGCTCCTTGGTGCCTTCCCTATAAATTTTATAGTTAACGACATTAAACGCACTTGAAGATTATTGCTGTCTTTGTTATTATATCGTCCTCCTTGAAAAGTTCGTCAACTGCGTACCTGTTCTATCTCAGTCTTGAGCGCGTAATCTATACTAATATTATAAATCTGAAGAGTTTGTTTGTTTGAGCGCTAGGATCTCAGGAACTACTGGTCCGAATTGAAAGATTTATTTGTGTTGTATAGTCCATTTATCAAGGAAGGGTATTATAGGCTCTATAACGTTACGCTACTATCAATCGGAGCAGAGCATGAATGAAGAATGTTTCTTTTTTTTACTTTTATAGGTTTACACTTGACCGCCATCTCGCCCGATGTTAAGCGACGATGCGGTCTATGATGGAGCGTGTTTACCGAGAAGAAACCTATTCACTCTCGATTTGAAGAAACTAAGATTATAACTATCGGGAAAAACCCACTCAGGCAACTCATTCCACAGCCTTGATGTTGTTATCACAAACGTAGAGTCAAACCTCTTCGTCCGTGTCTTTGGAATATCCACCATGAAACGGTGCCGCTTCTTCGAGTTACGAGAAGTACGATAGAAAAAAGGGCAAGTTGCACACTCTTCGAAGTGTATCTGATAAAAACCTATAAGCTAGCAATTTTGGGGCGATGTTCAAGACTGAAGTCTTTTTCGCACTAGAATGTAACAGAAACGGGAGCTCCTTTTTGAGAGCTTTCGTTGCGCGCGCTGACGTGCGTCGAAGTCCGTGACAGCCTACCGACTAAAACCCCCACAGATTTCTCCTGCGTGGCTAGGGGGCAGGGTCGCAGGGTCGCACTCCCGCCAACGATCCTGACCCTCTTGCGCCGCCCTTGCGGGCCCACCTCGCGGGGGCGTCAATACCTTCGCATTTGGATCTAGTGACGCGCCGGGAATCAGAAGCGCGTCACCTCCTCAGCCTGCCCTGTGAGAGGCGGGCCGCAAACTCCCGGAGGTCAGCGTACCTTCGAGTCCTACCCCGGTAATGAGGGCTACCCTCGAGGCCGGACCCCTGACTTCCCCCCTAGGGGGAGGAAGAAGAACAAGAAGTTTTTAAGTCACCTCCTCGAAGGACTATCCCTAGGTGGGTTGCCGGATGGCCCTAAACGTCTGACGCCCCAGGTTGTCCTGTGGAGACGGAATGCGAGCCCAAAGTCGCGAATCTCAAGGCTCGCCCCGATTTTAAAGATCTAAGCATACATACGAGGATACTCGTAGGGATATAGGGACAGAGAAAGCGACTTTGTTTTATTTTTATACTATGTAGTGATTAAGATCGACAACTTCCAGAGTCTGGGGGATTGTGACGTCACGTCTTCGTAAAAATTGTACAATGAAGTGACGTCATGAACTTCTAAGCGCTGTATCTTCGTCATTTTTTGTTTGTCGAACAAAATAAAAAATAGGTGTACAATATTTTTCTATAATGTAACTGACCGCCTAATTAGTTTTTTTTAGTCATCTTGCCCCGTGTAACCTGTATTCACGTTAGTATGCACTCCGCACACACCAGCTGATAAGCAACCGGCTCCAGTCGGCCGCGACCGCCCTCCGCTCTAATTGCCCTAATTACGATTGCGGGTGTCGTTTTTCGATAAAACGAGAATGCGATCTAAATACTTGACCTATTTTATGAGTAAACTAAAAGGTAACTTCGTATAGTATAAGTACTTACAGCATAAGTAGCCCCTTTAAATTTCCATTGGTAAGACTCTCATAAGAGTAAAGGCTATATGCAACACGCTGGTCAAGTACGGGTCATGCGCAAGACTATAAAATATCTCTTTTTTGGAACATGCCCGTTTTTCTCACGATGTTTTTTACCGTTGAAGGACGTAGTTATGACAAACTTGTAGATGTGATTTCAAAATAAACAAACGTGTTGCTCTAAAAAAACACACTGCAATTTACAGTTTTTCCATATAAATTATACTATTATTTTAACTATAGGGCTTAGAGATATAATATCGTAGATCTCTGGGTGACGAGCGCAGTGCAGTGCTAGGTAATGATTTGGACTCTTCATATTCCAGTAGCTGCGTGTCACTGTGCTGTTATGTGACAGGCATGTTGCTTACCATCAGGCACATGACCTGCTCGTCTCGTCACTCTTAGAATCTAGATTGTACTAAAAAAAGAAAATTAAAAAATACGTATAGAATTATGAAGTACAATTTCTTCACGTGTGCAATAATTGTACTTTTCCTGTTGGGCTCGCAAAGAAGGTACTCGCAAAGATTTACATTTGCATGTGTCACAAAAAAATTACGTTCGTTGTACCTACTGGGGATACTGGGGTAGATAGAGATTTACTACGATAACATGACCCGCCCCTCCAGAATTCAAAACGTTTGAAAGTATTTGTGAAAGTATATACAACGCACCACCACGCATGTGTGCGTACTGCTACTGCAGACGAATAATTACAACTACATACAAACTCTTTCGTAAGGATGTGACTACACACATTAAAACAGTAATTTGGAGGAGCGGGCCATGTTATCGTAGTAAATCTCTAGTAGTCTAGCGTAAAAACAACATCCTGTGAAAATTTGAACTACCCATAAAGTTGTGGTTCAAAAATTCATAATATACTATGAAGTACAAAATAGCCCGAAATCAAAAGAATACATATACATCGAAGACTTGAGAGAATTCCCTTTTCCGTCGTCATCGTCATCGTCGTCTTATTCTTGTCCACTACTTGGCTGGTCTCTCTATGACTCGTCATCTCCTCCCATTATGAGTTCCCACATATGGCCAAAGTCCTTACGGGCCTCTCACGATACTCCTCTCTACCAGATCTTCAGTACTATGCATTCATTCAATGCCCGGTTCGTAAATATTGTCACTCCAGTCTCAGGGAGTCTCAGGGTATCCTGCGCTTCTACGTTTACATATTTGAGTCTTTTTTTATCTAACGTAAGCCCCCTACATGAACGGAATCTTTAAAATTAGCTTCATCATTAGTTAAATATTAGATGTGAAGGACTTTGGAGATATACCTATCTTATCCAGTGTCAAAAGCTTAATTGCTAGCCTGCAATCATCAATAAACGCTAAATAAAGGGTCTTACATAAGGGTCTCACATGAGTCTTAAGATATTTTAGTGCGTTATAACAGTACTGAATGTTCCCACTGTTGAGACTCGGACCTTATTGCACCACCACACTGTTCCAAGTTCAGGGTGGTGGATGACGCATGATATCTTAAAACTCTAGATACATTACATACATACATACGCTAGCGGCATTATGTTATGAATATGATTTCGAAAAGACAGTGGTGCGCGTGGGATAAGAATCAGGGGCAGTCGCCGTTTTTCCGACTAGACCGGCCGTAACTTGTCTACTAGACCTAGTAACTTACTGTTGATGAGTCACGTTCGATTTTAGATTTAAAAAAGCAATTTCTAAACGTATAGCTTATCATTAATATTTCATCATCATCAGCCGCAAGACGTCCACTGCGGAACATAGGCCTCCCCCCCCTAGATTTCCACAACGAACGGTCCTGCGCAACCTGCAACCAGCGGTTTCCAGCGACCTTTATGAGGTCATCTGTCCATCTAGTGGGAGATTAGTTTCATTAATATTTGCTTTAGTACAATTCTAAAGAACGAGGAGTATTACACGTACTATATTTCGTTTCTTAGAGGAGAAGATGAGAGGCAGGAGTGAGCGAAGACGCTGAAATTGAGGTTCTAGAATCTAGACCTTACATTTCGGCATTTTCTCTTCTAACTGAGCCTAACTTTTTAGGCTAAATAAAATCCCGCACGCTTCGCAGGACCAGCCAGAAGAACAAAGATGATATATTTGAGTATTATTTTGAATTTTTTACTATTTCACATAAACCCGTGTAAACGCGTACTATTTCGCGTAAATTTGAACATGAACTTAACCACACTAACATTACACTACACACCGTTGAAGGGCCTTGGTATGCCATCGTCGGCCTATCTTGGGTACCAAAGTTATCTTACTTAGATTCATGTCATATTTATTTTCTTATCTTTGATTTATTGGAATGTGAGATGTTTTTAATCCCACTAATGTAATGTGGATGCTTAATTACGTCTGAATGACTGACCGGACTGGGTAAAAATTTAGAACAAAGATTAAATCTATTTGAAATAGTAGGTACATAGGCTACTTTTTATCGCGGAAATATTAGGGGAACTACTCAAGTAAAACAGTTGCTAGTTAGCCAATAAATGTATTTGTTTTTTTTTTTTATATTGCAAGCAAAGAATGACTTATAGATGGAGGTTCTTAAGTCTTCGAGATCCCTGTTTCGGCCACAGCGGACAGTCTTGTCTTGCTATCCTGCAAAAAAAAAAAACTAGGCTTCCTTTGTTTGCATCCCAGTGTAAAAGCTAGAAATAGATCAAACTAATTAGATGATAATTTATTCACATTTAAGGTCATTCATCTAATCAGGAGCCACTAGTGGCCGACTCGTGACCGATGTCGCAGTTCTGCTATCTGTAGTACACTACAATTATTCTTGGCATTATTAATTCGACTGTTGACTAATTAACTGGATTGTTGAAATTAGTTATTTGTGGGAAAATTTAAATTGGCATTAAAAAAATCGTGATTTTATTGTGTGTTATTGAAAGACTGGTAAACCACAGCTTTGTATAGCACTGATCACAACACTTAAAAAAATTGTGTTCGCGGTTAATGGGTATAAAATCTGTTAGATTCCATTTGGCACTTTTTTTAATCGATAATAATTCGCGATCACTGATAAAGTTTTGATGTTTTAAATCTTGCAATTTGAAGACATAGAGATTGTTCATAACTCTGTGACAGTTAAAAAACCGAATCACCTTTTCCTGTGTAATTAATGACTTCCAGAACTTCAGTTTCACTTCACAACAAAAGAATATACTAGGTTGTGGTTAGTCTATATAAAGTTAAAATATCGAGTACAGCTCTGGAAGTTTAATTAAAATCAGATTACCAAGTTTAAACATTTAAAAGTCGCAGAGGAGTGACAGTTGGAACATGTAATAAAGGGTGTTGAGAATCGCGAGGTGGTGTTTATAGTGAAGAGACATCAGGTGACCGAGGGTGTTGTGTCAATGGTCAGAGACCTGTACAGCAAGCTGCAGGGATGTCGCTGCAGAGAGGTGGCCAGGGGTCGTTTCGTTACTGTTACTATTATTGTTCAAGCACCGGTTTCGAAATATACGATCTTGAAAGCGACACGCCGTCGGCTCACGGGTAACGTTGGTTTTATACTTCACTTTTTTTAAATTAATCTCAGTGGTCCCACTGATGGGCAAAATACTCCCAATTCCTTCCACCGAATTATATTAAAAAAATAAACTCGCACAGTTCACTAGTTTTGATAGAATTGTAAACTAATATAGTAATCACCGACGTATGTATTGTATTTAATCATATATCAAAAACGGTTTTACCGATTCCGATAACATTAATATAGGACCTTTGCTCCGAAATCTTTTTAAATAAAATAATAATTGTCAAAATGGATTCACCCGGTAGAAAATTATGACAAACATAAAAAATACAGTCGATTCGAGAGAAGAATCACCTCCTTTTTTGAAGTCTGTTGAAAATGGTCAGAGGCGCAGGCGGTAATCGATCCTACGACCCCAGGATTGTGTAACTGGTCGTTTTAACCATTGTGCCACCACGGCCACTTCGCCTATCATCTCGGATCGCCTTGCGCGTGCGCTTTGTTATGTTTTGTTTTCCTGTTGAATGTAGCGATGTTACTGTAAACATTATCTATTGGGATCACGTAGTTGTTTTGCTTCTCAGTTGTTCTCGGTTATTTTAAGTGTTGGAAGTTGGAACAATGACAAGAAGGCATTAAAACTTTAAAACCTATTTCTTTTGGTTCCTTTATCGAATCTTAACGCTAAATTAGCTGCCGAAATTCTAAGTGTCTCGCCAAAGGTGCGAAGGTACTTCAAGTCTGAACAGTCATACCAAGCACGGATTCGCTCTTGTATAGAATATTGATCTATTGATCACAATTTTGGCGTGGTTGGCTGGAGGCTCTGGAATAGATCGAGAGACGTGCTAAATGCCAATAGGAAACAACAAAACCTTTGTTCTAGAAAGACTTCAAAATCTTGAACATCGCCGCAAAATTGGGTAATTGTTTTTATCGATCCATTTCGGAAATTGTGCAACTGATCTAAGTATTTGAATACCACATTGCCCTTTTTTCTACCGGATTACTATAGCTCGAAAAAATCGCATCTCGGTAGGTACCGAGAGGTACTACTTAAGACAGACGGTACCTAATACTTAAGTCATCTAGAAGAGGAAATTTTTTAACTATTATAGTTTTACATTCCTCATTCGTCATTCATCACTCATCTCGCCTGATGTTAAGCGTCGATGTGGTCTACGATGAAGCGTATTTACCTAGAAGATGTATTAATAAATTAATTAATATTATTACGGGTACTAGCCAATGTTTCCAGAAAAATTACAGGGCTTAGAGAAATAACATCTTAGATCTGTGGATAACAAGCGCAGTGCAGTGCTAGGTAATGATTTGGACTCTTCATGTTCCAATAGCTGCATGTCTCTGTGTTGTCCAAATCATTACCTAGCACTGCACTACGCTCGTTACCCAGAGATCTAAGATGTTAAAACGTGATTGAACAACAAACAGTCAAACATTGACATTTATAAGATTGGTAGGAAGATAGTTCAGCTAAAACTAATTTAGCTAATTCATTGTAAGTGCAATTTGATCCTACGGGTAGTATCTACAGTACATATAACTACGAGCTAAAACCAATACCTATACCTAATTCATTGTAAGGACGGGTAATTTCGAAATGCGTCATTCGATATGGTAAAATATTTGCACTGTTGTGTTATCTCGGACTCCGGTATCAAACAGTCCGCTGGAGGACTGTGGGTTCCTTGTGGGTGGGTTCGACTGGTGTTTTGTATGAACCGGTCTGACGTATGTAATTTCCCATTCGCGATTTTGTAGGCTTAGGAACTGTTAGGTTAAAGTTCACTGAGTTTATAAAAAAAGCGTGTGTACATAGGTACTGCACGCACACAAGACGATAATTCTTCTTCTCTTTCCTCGAGTTAAGAAGTCGTTACTTCAAGTTAATACTGCTTCTCTTTCCTTGAGCTAAAAAGTCGTAACTTCATCCTTAGAATAAATAATAACTTTAAAGGAAAAAGTTTTTTTTAACTAAAGTTTAACAATGTTTACTGAAATGTTGAACCTGAAACTGCAGGGTTTCCGGTGGGCGCGCATCCCAACAATTTACTCGCATCATTTTACCCTAACATGCCAAATAAGGTGTACCTAACCTTAAATACTTTAAATTCACTTTTCACGGATTCATTTATTTAACACAAAAATTAATCTTCCATACATACATATACATATATAGAGAAAATGCATATTCCATACATACATATACATATATAGAGAAAATGCATATTCCATACATACATATACATATATAGAGAAAATGCATATTCCATACATACATACATATGCTTTCCTAGAACAAATATACGAGTATACTCACCGCCACGCCGTATTTTTCTAGTTTGCAGAAATGGTTAATTTTAAAGCATATTTTTATGGTAGTACCTACGATGGTACCCCAAAGCACTGGTACGCAACTGGTAGGCAATAGCAGGCCAAGTCTCGAACATCGCCGAAAAATTGCTAGCTTATCGGTTTTTTATCGGATACACTTCGGAGACTGTGCGACTGATTTGTACGATCTAATACCACCTTGCCCTTTTTTCTATCGGAATGCTCGTAGCTCGAAAAAGCGACATCGTTTTATGGTTGATGTTCCAAAGACACGAACGAAGAGATTTGACTCTACTTTCGTGATAAGAACGTCTAGGCTGTGGAATACGTTGCCTGAGAGGGTTTTCCCGATAGTTACAATCTTTGTGTCTTCAAATCGAGAGTGAATCGGTTTCTTCTAGGTAAACATGCTCCATCGTAGACCGCATCATCGTTTAACATCAGGCGAGATGGCGGTCAAGTGTATACCTATAAAAGTTATAAAAGTAAAAAAAAAAGATAAAGATATTGAAACCATAAACGGTTTTTAGAATACTCCACCACAAAACCGAGTTTGTCGAAGAGATGTGAACAAGAACAAAATTAAAAATTTTAACTAATCCCCGACTACCTCAGATTTGTTATCCGTACAACATTCTACTAGTCAAGCCCTTTCATTTGATACCCATATTAAGGGAGTTGTGAAAAAAAGAAATGTATTTCGCCATTTTGTGGAAGCGGCCATCTTGGATTTGAAATTTGTCATAGTGCAATGTATTCTACTAGTCAAGCCCTTTCATTTGATACCCATATTGAGGTAGGTTGTGAAGAAATATTTTGTCCGCCATTTTGTGGCGACGGCCATCTTGAATCTATGTTAACCAAACATAGCTAAGAACATCCGCACGGACATTAACTTTCAAATAAATAAAAAAACGCATCGAAATCGGCCCATCCGTTTGTTCTCTACGGTGCCACAGACAGACACACACACAGACAGACAGACAGACAGATGGACAGACAGACAGACAGACAGACAGGCAGACATCGACGTCAAACTTATAACACCCCATTTTTTGGTCGGGGGTTAAAAATATAGGTGGCCGGTTAATTTTGTTCCTGTGAGTATATTAGAAAAATAGCGCGACATGGGTTCTTTAAATTCTCAAGTCAGGGCACACACCAGGTCCGTACCAACTGAGTGAGAAGTAGATGCAAACAATTTACAGTATATTGGTGAAATCATCAATATAAATCGATATATATCGATGGGTGAAATACTGCAGAATATTCAATATCCATTGACATCAATCGCTTGAGTTGGATTTCTGCAGGATCAGCGTTAGGTACTGAGGTTGTACTCCTAACGGCAAGCAGGCATGCTACCTCATCCCTACACAAATGTATTTTACAACAACGACAAGCTGAACAAGTATTGATTACGGGATATTTTACCGTGGTTATATAGTGGAGCTAGTACCCGATATTCCGATGCAGCTTCACGGGTAAGATTCACGCACCATGCTCACGGGTAGAACTAGTTTGCTGCAACGCATTATCAGTCGCTCCACCATATGACCACGGCCAATATTCCGTAGTTGATAATTCTAAGTATTTTACAAGTTTACAGTGAACAAAGCTTAAAAATAATAAGTGTAAGATGTATTTTTATTACAAGTACCTGGGTGACCGAGACTTTGCTCGGTTACTTAGATACATACTTATCACCAAAAAAAAAAAAAATTACTTGAAAAAAGAACGCGGCCGGTTGGATTCGAACCCGGGCCTACCATATTTCAACCACCCACCCATCATCCCGACTGAGCTAATATACTGTCGCGCGCCGTCGCGAAATTTACCATCGCATTCTAATCTTTATGTAACAGTTTTTCGTTGTCTAAAAACGCGCAAAAATCGGCGTTTTTTTTTAAAATAAAACCTGGCTAGATCGATTTATCGTCCTCGAATCCCCCTGTATACATAATTTCATGAAAATCGTTCGAGCCGTTTCCGAGATTCGGATTCTATATACATATACTTACAAGAATTGCTCGTTTAAAGGTATAAGATACTAGCTTTTACCCGCGACCTCGTCCGCGCCACATATTTATTAAAGTAATTGAGGCAGTACCTACTCGTACTACCATACAAATTCACGTTTCCTAATCAAAATCGGTCTAAATCAAAGTTTTATATTTATTAATAAATGTACAATTTACACGACAAATTACAAAAAAAACTATGTTCTCAAAAAATTAATCAAAAAAAGACTTTAATTTAAAATCATATTGGGACGGTCCACCAAATTTTATTAGAGTCTATTAGTAGATATTAGTAGATATATCGTCTGATTACATGAACGCAAATTTTAGTTTGTTGTTCATATTTCAAAAACCGCCCCACTGATTTCGATAAAATTTATATGACCACCTCTGAACTATAATCTACCAACCAAAAAATAACCATCTAAATTGATTCACAATTGGAAATACAACTGGATTGATAACCTCCTCCTTTTTGAAGTCGGTTAAAAATAGCATACAAAGATTGCAAAGATCCTTCCATGCACACTTTTACTCCTCATTTCCACTCTTTTCAACTCTTTTTCTGTGATAAAAGTCGCCGTTGTCCTTTCCTAAGTCTAGTCTATCTGTGCACCAAATTGTAACAAACTCTTTAAGTGGTTTAGGCGTTAGACGGCAACGGACAGAGAGAGCTACTTTCATATATATAATTTCGTATTAGAATTGAAAACAGGTGTTCCTGATCATTTTATAGGAGGCAGTTGTAAAAGATTACCGAAAAGTAATACGTTTACTCCTCCAAAAAACTCATTTTCGCAGTTCTTAATTTGCCTTAATCGAGCGTCCATCATGCATAACATTTGATAAGACACCATGGAAATCTCGTCCACTATCAAAAATTCTGTCTGATACGCCATTTAGTGGCTGCGCCCATCTTAAATATTGAGGTTGTATAGTGCACTGTATTCTTCTTGTCAAGCCCTTTTATTTGATACCCATGTTGATGGGATTGATAAAACCTACGTTATCCGCCATTTTGTAGCGGCCGCCATCTTGGATTTAAATTTTTTATAGTATATTGTATTCTGCTTGTTGAGCCCTTTCATTTGATACCCATATTGATGGGATTAATAAAACATAAATTATCTGCCATTTTGTAGCGGCGGCCATCTTGAATTTATTTAAGTACATTAATTATAAATAAATGATACCGCTAGAAGCGTCTTGAAACGCTCTTGAGAGTAAATGGCTCAAACGGGTAAAAGTAAGGTGGCACTTCGTATGCCGAAACATAAACACCGCACTTATGTAACCTGACACCCGTTTTCCCGCCAAATTTGTAAAACGCGAAAAGCGGCCAGTGTATCAAGCGGTTATATAAGTATCCCTGTATAGTTAGAAATTATAAAATTGCTGGAACAAACGTTTTTCGACTCCATTTCAAGTGTCTAGATACAAAGTTTCATGGTTTTATCTTAATAATATTGAACTTCCAGACTTTCACCCCCAATTCCACCCCCGTAGGAACAGTTCGAAACTACAAAACTGCTTAAATATACATTTTTTGGTTTCGTGTTAAATATCTAGACGTAAAGTTTCATAGTTCTTCAACAATGACGAAGTTTTCCATATAAACTTTCATCCCTTATTTTAACCCTTTTAACCCTTTTTTCGGAACAAAAAGTAGCCTATGTCCTTTCTCGGGATCTATTCTATCTATGTATCAAATTTCATCAAAATCTGTTGGTTGGTTCAGGCGGTAAAGACGGACAGACACACAGACAGACAGACAGACAGAGTTACTTTCGCATTTATAATATTAGTATGGATTATCAGGTAAGTAGTAGGTACTTACTTATTGAAAAAAAATTGAAAATATGGGCTTAGAAAACTACCTTTTACTAAATTTTTGCTGTATATCTATACTTATAATAAAACTGTAACGGGTCGAATTCTGTACATTGAAGATATTTTGAAAATTTTTTTTTTGGAGCACTCCATAGTCGATACTGATGACGAATCTGCATTTTTTTTCTTTCATGTCTGTCTGTCTGTCTGTCTGTCTGTCTGTCTGTCTGTCTTTCTGTATAGGGATCACGCATCACGCCGAAACTACTGATTCGATTCAGCTGAAACTTGGCATGATTTTAGTTTAAACTAAGGAGATTGCTGTAGGCTACTTTTGATCCCCAAATTCTGATCGGTTTTCTTGCGGGAGGGGGTGAAAGTCAGAATGTGTATTTGGTTGTAACTCATGTTTGCGTTGTTTAATTTCATTAATTCTTTTTTTGTTAGAAAGAACACATTTTTTATATTGTCCCATCAAAATTTGAACATTATCGGTTAGGTGGTTCGGAAATTACACAAACATTAAATAATAACGACACGCACGGCGCGTTCGGTACATACTAACTTCTAAGTATTCTGTGTATCACAGACGATCCACAGAATATCTAGATTCTAGATTCAAGAAGTGCCCACGTGATCGCGTCGCGTCGTCTTGAATGACAAAATAATTGTCAAAAATATATTTTTGTGTGGAAAAGGAGGAGGATGATATCCTCCTTCAAACAAGGAGGATGTTCTCAATCGGGTTGCATGTTTTTATTTGGTTTTATTTTACACGATAACTCCGGTAATTGTAAGTTGATTTTGATAATTCTTTTTTGTTTGGTAGAAAATACTTCAGAGGTGATCTTATATATCGAAAACAGGGAGGTAGTTTTCAAATATCAACATAAAACAAATATCAGCTTAGATTTATCTGTATTTAGTTAGTCGAACGACAGAATTAAATTACCTGTCATAGAAGTAAATTTTGTTCTTTTGGAGAAAACATATCAGCATAATAAGTAGCAGCATAAACAACCCATTAAATGTTCCCACTGCTGGACGTCGGGGCCTTCTCTCGCAAGGAGAGAGACAGGCTATAATCCACCACGCTGACCCAGTGTCGGTTGGTGGATAACATATGACTTAGAACTTAGATTCTAGGTACATTTCGGTTTCCTCACGATATTTTCCTTCACCGTTTAATTACCGGCATTACGAACATGACTCAGAAAAGATAGTGGTGCGCGTGGTTTTGAACCCTGGGTCTCCGGATCGACAGTCTGCGTTCTCCCGACTAAGTCAGCTGTAGCTTACTAGACCAGCCGTAACTTAACGTATTATTTCAATCCAAATACTGTTTAAAATTTAAAGGTAGTGTTCAACAAGCTTCGGTAACCGAAGCAGACCGTTGTTAGGGTTCCGTACCTGACTTCGCTGTCCGTCCATCCTTCCGTCTGTCACCAGACTGTATCTCAAGAACGGTGATAGCTAGACAGTTGAAATTTTCACGGACGATGTATATCTATTACCGCTTTAACAAAAAATACTAAAACTAAAATAAATATTTAAGAGGGGCTTATTTCCATACAACAAACTTGACTTTTTTACCGTTTCTTGCTCGATACTAATAACGTACCTGTCACAGGTTGACGCTTTCACTATTCACATAATATTAAGTTTTATGTTCTCTTTAAATGTAAGTAATTAAAATAAAATAAATTTTTAAGGCTCCCATACAATAAAATCATTTTATTTGCTAATGGTTCAGAACCCTTCGCGCGCGAGTCCCACCGACATTTGACCGGTTTTATTTTTTCAAAAATTTTGTAATATCCTATCCTTTCCTAATATTATATAAATATGTCAATATTTAAATTTTTGCTGCTCAATTACGTTGGAATGGCTGAATGTATCGAGTTAAAATTTGAAACATATTCTTGGCTTAGCTTAAGTAACACATAGGGACATATAGATAAGTAACTATACATAGGCAATGTTTGGCCTATCTGTTCTTCCAGACTATAATCTAATTGTATTTCAAATTTCAGCACGATCACTTGATACCGTTCCGCCATGATTAAGTAACAAACATCCAAACATTGACATTCATAATATTTACAGTTACAGGACAACGTTGGAACGGCTGAACATATTTGGAAGGAATTCGAAACACACGTAGTTTGTAATCAGAAATAGCAAATCGGTTACTTATAGGTTACTGTGACGTCGGAAAGACTAAGCAAATTTGGTAGAAAATTGAAACAGAGATAACTTATAGTCTGAAATACCACATTTATGTTTTATCTATCAACCTGAAAAGAAGCATGGGCCCTAAGGAAACAAATGTTAACTATCACGTCAAAACAGCACAACGAATTGGGTTGGCATAACACAGATAGTTTAGAGTCTATAATTTCACATGGGGTCTCTAAGTCTATATTTTCGTTTAACTCCATATTAATCTATAATAAGTATATATTTTCGTAAGGAACTTGATGTGATGGTAAGGTAAAAGCCAAAATGAAAAATATATGCACCGTTTTGGCGTAGATAATACAGGTGATTTGCGTTCGCAATCAAAATAACAAGCAACATTATATTCTCATTAGATGGCGCTAATGCCAGTTTAAATCTAAAAGCACTAAAGGCCATTTAAATCAACGTTTTGCTATTGTGGTATGTATTTTTTCTTTCATCACTAGGTGGCGTTACTGGTATTCTAAATTGTACTAATAAGTTTTTGCTGCTAAAATGATTTTGATGCCGAATTTGGATTCTTTCGTTCTTGGATTTTTTTTCTGTGTTACTATTAAATTCATACATTAACATTTCACTAAGACTTGGCTTAGATTTACGGGTTCAACTTGCTTGAGTACCTATCATTAAAACTCAAAATTTTAATCATTTTGATTCCACACAGGCTTCGTTCAAAATTTTAAGCGGGCGAAGTCGCGGGTAACAGCTAGAAAACAGCTTGCGGATAAAAAGAGAAAAGTAGGTAGGTAGGTAATCAGATCATGCACATCAGCTTCAGACTTTTCGTAATGTATCCTATAAAAATCCTACAAACTTAACACTTGCGGCTATGTTTGATACTACGAAAACTTAATAAGTATGTTTGATTTTGTTTAAAAAAAGGAAAATAAAGATGATAAAATTAAATATTTTTTTGTGTGGGAAAACAAATTCACTCGGTTTTTCAATGATTACATTTTGCAAATATTTTGACGTACGATACTTCCAACTAATTTACACTATAAGTCAGTAACATCTGCTTACGCGAACGAAGTAGCGGGTTCAGCTAGTACTAAATATAATATTAATTATCATATACTTATTTACCTACGAAACGAATTCAACATTTTTTCAAGCTAAAATCATACGATCACGCACACGACTGCTGCGTAGGGAGCCGATCGCGCGAGGAGCCGCGCGGCACTTTATTTTATTACATTGACTCCCCCCGTACCCCAGTGACGCTTACATGGATCCTACATCGCATGCTGGCTAGCTGAGCGCGGTGAGCGACAACCACGCGACTTTTTTCTAATACTTGCATTTTTAAACTCGTGATATCTTCCGAATGAAATGTAAAAAATTATAAAAAGGTATTAACTATAATATTTAGACATATGCTGTCGCGACACTTTTTGTAGATAATGATGAGTTCTGCAAAGTCGTAGTAAATGATTTTGTTCTATCATCAATAGTTTTCGCAGCGCACGCGACGTAAGGAATTTTTCAGGTCTTTTTTTACACCTTATGTTACATTATTGGAGTTTTAGTAAGAATTCCTAATTTTTTTAAATATAATATAGCCTATGTTACTCGGGGATAATGTAGCTTTCAAAGGTGAAAGAATTTTTGAAATCGGTCCAGTAGTTTCGGAGCCTATTCATTACAAATAAACAAACAAACAAATCTTTCCTCTTTATAATATTAGTATAGAAGTATAGATATAGAAGTATAGATAAACTTAATACCCTTCCCAACTCGATATTCTTTCCGTTTCAAACCGGAACACTGTGTAATGTTCACGCGTTCTTGCTTGGGGATATAATAACTGACAAAGGCGTAGACTTAAAGACAAATAATCTACTACTGATGGCACCAATGCAAATCGAATTATGGTGGAAAAAAGAGTAAGAAGGGCAACTACGTCAGTAAAACTGCTGCTAGTTATATTATAAATAAACTTAGCCATAGTAACTAGGTCTATGTAACAGGAAACTATTTAAAAGTCTAGAAAAGCCGCCAAAATGCTAATTATCTCGATGATTGACTGTCCGACGCGACGTGGACATGACCACTAGTTAAGTACATTTACAATTGGAGCCACTGTCGTACTACCACTGTTCGTAGTGGTAGGACTCCTAGAGTCCGCCTGGGGAAGTACCACACCTTTGCCAGTTATTCTACCGCCAAACAGTAATGTTTTCACATTACTGTGTTCCGGTTTGAGGGCAATGTTTCCAGAGAAATTACAGGGCTTTGAGATATAACATCTTAGATCTCTGGGTGATGAGCGCAGTGCAGTGGTAGGTAATGATTTGGACTCTTCATGTTCCAATAGCTCCGTGTCACTGTGCTGTTATGTGGCAGGCATGTTACTTACCGTCAGGCACATGTCCTGCTCGTCTCTTCTTATTTAAAAAAAAATGTTAATCAGGAATTTGTACTTCAAAATAGTTTAGTTCAATAATTTTGTCACGGGACTTCAGTGGTTGCTAAGAATCTAGCTTTCAAGACCAATTGGTATGCGTACGTGACACTTTCGACCGAAACAATTTACGATTCAATTGGTCTTTTTTTCAATGACTCATCCGTTCACTCGATACTGTCATGATCTTACAGTTATCCTCTTGACTAGCAACGCTTAGAGATTTTACCCGCGTAGTTTATTTTCCCGTGATTTTAAACTGACTTCGAAAAGGAGGAGGTTATCAATTCGACAACCATTTATTTATGTATGTTACCTGATTTCTCGAAAACGCTCGAACTGATTTTAATATTTCTTTTTTTGTTCGGAGGAGTATGCTTCCCGAATGGTTCCAAATAAGTTTTATCGAAATCGGTGATTTTTGAAATAACAACAAAAAACCAAAATTCGCCTAAGTGAAAACTGTGAAAACTAGTAGTAGTTTTGACGTGACAACGTCTTATAAATTGGTTTGCCGGGTGACACTTCAAGAAACTGCGTTACGCTCCGCTCACGTTATGCGCTCACAACGAGAGCGAGTGAGAGGCACGCGTCCCTTCCACTCGGGCATGGTTAGCCCGCCTAAGAGCGAGACAGACAGACATAAAAAGTGAAAGGCACGCGTCCCTTCCGTAAAATTATTTTACCACTCAAAGTCGTTGTCACGTAAAACTTTCGCCCGTATACCGACTTTACAGGCAACCAATTTTTTTTACAAAAGTTATGAAATTCGATCTACACGAAATTGTGTAAATGCGTTAATAAAAACCTGCTTGGCCCTAAAAAGGGTAAAATAAAAAATAATTATTTTATACAAAAAAATTGAGTAGGTCCAAGATGGCTGCCACCACAAAATGGTGGACAAAATATTTCTTCACAACTTACCTCAATATGGGTATCAAATGAAAGGGCTTGACTAGTAGACTACTAGCTTCACTAGTATTTTTTTATACACGGTGAATTAAATATTTTTTTCACAACTCCCTCAATATGGGTATCAAATGAAGGGGTTTAACTGGTAGAATACTTACACTATGGTAAATTTCAAATCAAAAACTGAAGCTGTCACGCAGTGTCGGCATTAAAAAAAAAATACTTAGCTAGTAGCATAAGCAGCCCACTGAATGTTCCCACTGCTGGGACTCGGGGCCTTCTCTCGCAACGAGAGAGTTAAGGCCATAATACACCACGCTGGCCAAGTGCGGGCTTTTAGAACACAAGCTAAGAATACATTTTTTAAATCATTTAAAGCCGTTCAAACATTTTGTTCTGGCAATCAATCTGTGCCGGTTGTTTCAACAATCTGTTCTGGCTGTTTCAGAAATGGCGTAAATGTGGAAGGCTCCACGCACCGGCAGGTGGTGGATCTCATCAAATCTGGCGGCGACTGTCTCACTCTCACCGTTATCTCTGTCACACAACGGGTATGTATCTGGGTGTAACCACAGTTGACGGATATTTTAGATTCATCCCTCTAATATCATAAATACGAGTACATATTTCATAATATTTCAAGACCGGGCATTTTACCACCTAAGTCGCCTTTGGCTTTGCTATCTCTATTATTTCAAGCAAAAAGGAAAGAGAGCAGTATCGAAGCTAAGCTAGTTTAGGCGGTAGACCCTCAGGAATGCTTCGAGTTAGATGTAAAGGGAATTGGATTGTGACAAAAATATGTAAATTATTTCATTTATTATGGATTGAGGTTAGAAATTGTATTGTCACATCTGAAGAGACAACGACTGCATTGGTCTTAATCTTGATCCTTTAAAGTCCCCACTTTAACATCCAACAATAGTTTTAATATTAGGCAAAGCTTAGTCACAATGAATGATTTGTTATGTGGTTGTGTCAGGAGGCGGAACGGTTAGAGCCGTGTGACGACGGCGCCGCCCCGGTGGGCGTGATCGGCGGCGCCGCCAACTCGCGCGCCGCCGTCTACCAGCGGTACGACTACTCCGACAAGCGCTCGCTGCCCGTCTCCATCCCCGACTACAGGTGAGCGGCGACCACACACACACTCCCGAGCGACGAGCCGGTGACCACACACACACTCCCCAACGAAATATTTGTGCCAAAAGGCTCATGAAATTAGGCAATGATACCTTTGTTCAGAATCTTCGGAAAAGGCTTCAAATTTAAACTATGGAACGTTGTTGGAAAGTTCCTAGCTTACTGTTTTTAAAGTGAAAACTTAAACGGATAAACCGCTTCGTAACGCGTTACGTCGTCAGTCTGCCTGGCTTCTCTTTCTCTCACGCATACGGCAACTGTAAACAGGCTCCTCCTATCTCATTCTAACCCACAACGCTAACAGTATTCCGCCTTAAGCCGCTTCCCAGTCGCTCTCTCTCTCTGCTCAGTGTTTAGTGTGCGATGGGTCAAATCACTCGCGCACCAGTCTTCGAATTTACGTGCGTAATGTCGCTAACATAAACAACGGCGAAGGAAAACATCGAAAAAACCGACATGTTCCTGGAATCTTTCGAAGTCATGCGCCATCTACGTACGGACATAAATGTCAATTGTATTGCGCAAACGCTGACTGCAGTGTTACAAATAACATTATAAATAGCCTGCGCCATGCGCTTTTATAACAATCCTAGATTTAACATTCGATTCAATATTTTTTAACTTTAACGTTGTAGATGTAATCTTTGATCGTAAATCTAAAAATTCGTAAAAATTTGATTGTAATCGTTGTAGAAGTAATCCCACTAGAATTATTTAATCTTTGATTAATTTTAATTAATTAAACAAATAGTTTAAAATTAATTAATCTTTGATTAAATAATTCTAGTGGGAACAAAAGTGTTTTTTTCTACAAGGACAGAACCCGCCGTCCTAACAGTACCAGCCCTCATTGGGACAGGGTGGTCCGGTCCATGTACCTTTGCCTTTGCTCCCATTTTGGCTAGTTCATCTGCTGCGTCATTACCTAGTGAGTCGCTGTGTCCTTTAATCCATTGCAGGGTTATTTTGTTCGTACCCGCTATGGATTGGAGTGCATTGTGGCATTCCAGTATAAGGACAGAGGTTATAGTATTATTTTTAAGGGCTTGAAGCAAGGAGGCGCTGTCGGAGACAATTTTGATGTTTAGGTCTCCAACATCTCTGGCTGCGACTGCCTGTGCCGCCCTGGTGATGCCGATACATTCAGCTTGAAATAGATGGGACAGGGTGGTAAATTATGGTCTAAAACTCTAGATCTCCTTGCGAGAAAAGGCCTCGAGGCCCAGTAGTGGGGAACATTTAGTTTTAGTAGCTCACTTATGCTTAGATACAGAATAAATATTAGTATTAGTAGTCGTGGTCGTTAAGCGACGTCAATAGTTACAGTAGCACCATTTTTCTACTACAGCCAAAACCGCTATCGGAGCGCGCAATATCTAGCTATCTAGGTACAGACTAAACCAGCTACCTAGGTACAGACGAATAACTCGATCTAGCGTCACAGCAACGTGATGCCGCATACAGACAGTTATCGTTCAAAACCGTTATGGAGAATAACTAAAACCCGACCTAAAAACTATTTATTAGAATAAATAGTTTCAGAAACCGCGATTACCAGCAATAGTAATGAATAGTTTCGTGATAGCCAGAACGCGTAACGACCCATAGCTAAGTATTAGATTAGTGGCCTCGTGGCTTAGTGGGTAGTAACTGTGCCTGCGAAGCCGAGGGTCGTGGGTTCGTTTCCCACCCAGTGCAAGTATTTGTGTGATGAATTCAAATACTTGTATTGTGTCTGGGTGTTTCTATGTAAAATAAGTATGTATTTAAAACTATATAAGTATTATATCAGCTATCTGGCCGCCATATTACAAGCTTTGCTTAGTTTGGGGTCAGAAGGTGTTGTGTGTGAATTGTCCACCACCACCAATCTATACTAATATTATAAAGCTGAAGAGTTTGTTTGTTTGAACGCTAGGATCTCAGGAAGTACTAGTCCGAATTGAAAGATTCTCTTTCTAATGGATAGTCCATTTATCGAGGAAGGCTATAGGCTATAGAACATAACGCTACTATTAATAGAAGCGGAGCATGAATCAAGAATGTAACAAAATCGGGAAAAAATATTCCTTTTTGAGAGATTTCGTACGTTTCGTGCTTTGACATGACACATGACAGCATGTGTCTAAGATTGCGTAATTGAATATCACAGATTACATACCTCTTGAATATAAAACTTGTTTAATCAAATTTGTTTCTAAATCTGAGATGGTACGACCAATTTCCGACAGGTGGCGTAGCAGGTAGCTGAAGAGGTGTTTTGTTTGAAAGCGATATTCTCAGGAATGACTGAACCGATTTCAGTCATTCTTTTTAACCCCCGACCAAAAAAAGGGGTGTTATAAGTTTGACGTCGATGTGTGTCTGTCTGTCTATCTGTCTGTCTGTCGGTCTGTCTATCTGTCTGTCTATCTGTCTGTCTATCTATCTATCTGTCTGTCTGTCTGTCTGTGGCACCGTAGAGCTCAAACGGATGGGCCGATTTCGATGCGGTTTTTTTTATTTGAAGGTTAATATCCGTGCGGATGTTCTTAGCTATGTTTGGTTAATATCGATTCAAAATGGCTGCCTCCACAAAATGGCGGACAAAATATTTCTATACAACCTACCTCAAAATGGGTATCAAATGAAAGGGCTTGACTAGCAAAATACTATACATTATAACAAATTTCAAATCCAAGATGGTCGCCACCACAAAATGCCAAATTGTATTATTTTTTTTCATTACTACCTTAATATGGGTATCAAATGAAAGGGCTTGACTAGTAGAACGTTATACAGATAATCCGAGATCCGAAGTAGTCGGGGGTTAATCAAAATTTTTAATTTTGTTCTTGTACCGTTGTATGTATACGGGATCCAGATGAGTGCTATATAATGTACCACGGGCGAAGCCGGGGCGGTCATCTAGTATTATATAAATCGTGTTACGTTGGTGGGCGGCGCGGCGGGGCGGGGCGGGGGCAGTACAGCGCGTGTCGTGTGCAGGGTGGTGATGGAGCGCAGCACGGGCCGGTCGTTCGTGGCGTTCAACGTGCACATGGCGGGCCGCCACCTGTGCAGCCGCCGCTACCGCGAGTTCGCCGCGCTGCACGCGCTGCTAAGGAAGGACTTCCTCGGTACGTCGCACTCGGTGCCGGCAGCTCCAACTAATGGCTTGTTCGCATTAGGCTAGTATATTAGTCTAGTAGCGAGTAATTTTGTGGCTAAACGTGTCTGAACACTGAAGCTTTAGTCGAGTAGTTTAGTAAGTGATTTAGTCGAGTCAATCCATTTTGTTCTATTTTCAACGGGCGAGTAGCACCCCCCCACCACGCGTTCGTTGCGAGCGGGGCGCTCATTGGCTCGCCGATTAAACAGGTTCGAACTTGTCGAATTAGTCTGGAGAAAAAAATAACTTCAAAACAAATGCGTTGTAGGATCTTCATGTCGCGAAACGCTACTCACTTGTGAACTGTACTAAAGCACGGTGCGAACGATTTTTGAATAGTAGCCAGTATTTTAGCTACTAAATTACTCTCTACTAGACTAATTTGCTAGCCTAATGCGAACAAGCCTTAAGATAAGATAAGATAATTTATTGAACAAAATACAAATACAATTAATTATGCGGCTCTGCCTTTTGCTTTAGTATAAATACTGTGGTGCAAAAGGCAGCGTCTTCCATTTGATCACTTAAATATGATGTTCAACAACATAAAATTTAGGAACAAAAACAAACTTATATTTGCAAATAAGTAATACTGTTAGAAAGCAAAAAAAGCAACAAAATATTAACTAAATGTAATTATTTTATTAATATTAACACAATCCCATTTCAAGATAAAGAAATGAATAATAAAAAGATTTCAAACATCAAAACTCAAAGTACTTACTTTATTGAAAACTATTTTCGTACAAAAAAATTGAACCGACTTCAAAACTACAAATAGGCACTCAAATGCGAAAAATAAATTAATGCCATTATTACAAGTGCTACTCACTCATCTATTTGAAGTCGGTGCCAGTTAGGCCAAAAATAGGTGGTAGGTAGGCATATCTAGTACCTCTGTTAGACTTGGCTAGCACCGACTTCAAATAGATGAGCGAGTAGCACTTGTAATAATGATATTAATTTATTTTTATAGCATAGTGACGAGACGAGCAGGACATGTGCCTGATGGTGAGCAACATGCCTGCTACATAACAGCACAGTGACACGCAGCTATTTGGACATAAAGAGCCCAAATCATTACCTAGCACTGCACTCATCTCCCAGAGATCAAAGATGTTATATCTCTAAGCCAGTAAGAAGTATTTTCTCTGGAAACATTGCCCTTCAGACCGGAACACGGTAATGTTTGCACATTACTGTTTAGCGGTAGAATAACTGGCAAAGGTGGCGGTACTTCCCCAGGCGGACTTTGCAAAGAGTCTTACCAGTACAGAAAGCCTGTGATATCTCTAAGCTCTGTAATTTCTTAACCTTTTAAATTGATATGTTGTGTCAATAATGTTTATATAATACGGGGCTTAATCACGAATAATTCATTGTTTGAATACCTCGACGTTTCGGCAGCGTTACAACCGCCGTGGTCACGAGAACACTCCTTCTCGAAGAAGAAGTCTTTTCGATACCACGTTGAAACATTATTAACATAACATATCAATATACAAGATTGCCATTATGTGTTCAAATCGCGAAAATTTAAAAATAATGTGTTGTGTAAATGTTTCAGGGTTCAACTTCCCGAAGCTGCCGGGCAAGTGGCCCTTCACCCTGAGCGAGCAGCAGCTGGACGCGCGGCGCCGCGGCCTGGAGCAGTACTTGGAGAAGGTACGCCGCCGCGGGCCACGGGCCGCGGGCCACGGGGCCGCACCGGACTAGCCGACCTCACATGATATAGATCATCATACTTCAGGGAGCTGTGACGTCACGCCCACATAAAAAATGTAAACAGATGTGACGTCACGCCAAACTTCAAAGCACTATAATTATTTATCTGCGTAATTTTTTAAGTAAAAACTTATTTAGCCGCTCCACAGACAGAATCATCGTGGGCTGTGTGTGAATTGAAGTCTTCGGGAATGATAAGAAATCTGCGGGTAAACTCGGGACCATGGCCATTGGCAATATATATGATCATGCTCATGGCCACGCCCTCCGGTTTCACCCGCGTAGTTTCCAAAGTAAGCTATAAAATTCTGAGTTATAAGTTTTCACTTCACTCTATCAAAAGAAACAAACTTATTTGTGTACTTATTAACTATTATTACTATGAGTCCGAGAAGTCCCAATGTAGGGCAAAGGCCTCCCTACCCTCTTCCTGCTCTGTCATACCAGTTTGTCTGATATTGGTCTGGGTCGTCCCGCCAACGCTTTTTAGATCTGCTGCAACGTCGTTTCGGGTCTGGATTCCACAGAGTTGTGATTTTAGCCCAAAGATCATCCGACATTCGGCACATTATTTATTATTATTCAGTCATTTATTCATTCTTCTTAATTTCTAAGTTTTTTACAATAAGTATAAAAATATAAACATTATAAAAAACTTAAAAACTAGTGTGCCGCCAGCAGCGGGGCAGGACCCAAGCTACCGGTGGTTAGGGCTGCAGAGAGAGGAACCTCCTGACGATGCGTGCTGTGTCAAGGATGACTGCCTTCTGGATCTGGCCCTTAACCCAACCGTCTAGCGAAAGTCTCTTGAGATGTTGGTCGAGACTTTTCGCTATAAGGCCGTTTGCCGACACGACTATTGGGACTATGATCGTCGAATCAACTTCCCACATGGCGGTAACCTCATGAGCTAAGTCAAGGTACTTGCTAAGCTTGTCCTTCTCGGCTTTCACGAGGTTCTCGTCATGTGGTACGGTGATATCGACGATCACAGCCCGGCGCTCGGACCGGTCTACCATCACGATATCAGGCTTATTGGCGATAATAGTCCTGTCCGTGATGATAGAGCGGTCCCAGTAGAGCAACGCACGACCATTTTCGAGAACTGGCAGAGGTGCGTACTTATAGTAGGGCACCTCGGACTCGACAAGGCCGTGTCGAAGAGCAAGCTGCTGGTGGATGATCCTGGCTACTAGGTTATGTCTGTGCAAGTACTCGCCGTTAGCAAGATGCGAACAACCGGAAATAACATGACGAAGTGATTCGCCTGGACGGCGGCATGCCCGACAAATGTCGACCGTACCGTCCTTCATTATGTATTTCCGGTAATTGTTCGTCTTGATAACCTCGTCTGCAATTGCACAGACAAAACCCTCGGTTTCTCCGAAGAGGTCCCCGAAGCGTAGCCAGTTCACCGACGCGAGCAGATTCACATCGGGTCCCGTTAGGGTCCGATAGAATCGCCCGTGCAGCTCCTTGCTCTTCCACACTTCCTTGCGATCATCAGTGCTGAGCACCGATGGTTTGCGCCAGTTCTCGTTTGCCAGTGAAAGAGGCGTGAAGTTTCTGTCAACTGCCACAACATCGCGATGCATCCCGGACTCGCTGTTGCGGAAATAATCCCTGAGACTGCATACTTCGCGGTTGTGTAGGTTCTTGGCATTTAAAAAGCCTCGACCCCCCCACTTCCGCGGAATATACAGTCTCATAACAGACGAGCGCGGGTGTAGCATGCGATGAGCTGTGAGCAGTTGACGGACCTTCCTGTCCAGGGCGTCGAGCTCAGTCTGAGTCCATCTCAGTATGCCAAGGAGTATATCAGCAGAGGCATTACCCAACCGTTGAAGGCTCGCGCTTTGTTACCGCCTGACAGAAGACTTTTAAGTACTTTTGTCAGCCGGCAAAAAAGCGTTCCTTCACCGATTTCTTAATGTCATCTGCTGATATACCCAATGACTGTGACATACCGAGATATTTGTAGGTCTCGTCTTCGGAGAGAGATCTGAGTGTTATAGTCTCGGAAAGTTGTAAATTCTCTGAATTTACTACTTTCCCTCGCTGTACATGCATGACCGCACACTTGTCTACACCGAACTCCATCTTGATGGCGTTACTAAAAACCTCCGTGGTTTTAATAGCTCCAACAAGTCTTGGCGTTTCGGTGCAAAAGTTTGAGGTCGTCCATGTACAACAAATGAGATATAACCTTACCCCCTCTACGAAGACGATAACCTAACTCTGTATCCTTCAGCAGAGTGCTGAGAGGATTCAGACTTAGGCAGAACCACAGGGAACTTAGACTGTCACCCTGAAAAATGCCTCTTTCAATCCTAATCAAGTCCTCCGAAACAAAAGAGCTGTCTACACTACCTGGTTGACGAAGGACTGTGACCCACTGTCCCATGCACTTGCTTAGAAAAGATTTCAGAGTTGGATTTATTTATTATTATTATTATTTACGTATTAACTCTTTCAGTGCCACCATTATTTACTAATAGTTCCCAGCGATGCGAACGAAGAGCACGCCAGGCGTGCTCTCGGCACTGCTTAATGAAATTACATGGACATAAATATGCCAATCATAAAAATACAAATTTCGGCTTAAATTGTGGTTTTTCGTTATAGACTGCAGGCCCGTGAACAAAATTTATGGGTTATATGATACAGCAGGAGACCTACATAGGGTGATAGAAGGGTATAAAGTAATAAGATTCAGCACTATGCCGTCACTTGTAAGCTGTCCAACTGAGTGCAGTTGAAGAGGGGGGGTTCTAAACCTTGACCATTTCTCCTTGTCGCATGATTTTTGTACGGCATTGCGAAATAATGTATTAGAAGAGGTATCGAAACTGTATGGAACCAAAGCCGAACACAATCAAATGACCAAACTTACTCTGTAAATAGTCGGAAAATCATGAATTTTTTTCACAAACTAACCATTAGAATTTTAAAATTTATATTTTTTATAGTTTCAGTACCTCTTCTAATCTATTATTCCGCAACGCCGTACAAAAATCATTCGGCAAGGAGAAATGATCGAGGTTTGGAACCCCCCCTCTTCAACTGCACTCAGTTGAACAGCTTACAAGTGACGGCATAGTGCTCAATCTTATTACTTTATACCCTTCTATCATCCTACATAGGTCTCCTGCTGTATCAGATGACTCATACATTTTGTTCACGGGCCTACTGTCTATTAGTATTACTCGTTTTTTTCATTAATTCATGAAAAACCATGGCGATTGACATTAGTAAGAACACGCTAGGCGTCTCGACGGCATTGCGTGAGTTAACTGATCAATGTATTTGAGGCAGCGTGTGTACCCGTGTGTACCCGTGTGTACCCGTGTGTACCCGTGTGTACCCGTGTGCGTCCGTGTGCGCAGGTGTGCGCGGTGCGGGTCATCGCGGAGTCGGACGCCGTGCAGGAGTTCCTCACGGACGCGGACGACTGCTCCAACCCCTCGCCCGTCGAGCTCAAGGTGCTGCTGCCAGATAAGGTCACTAAACCGTACTATTTATCATTTAAGGTACTAATTATAAGTGACAGGACAGGTACTAAGCGAAAGTGACAGGAAGATTAACGAAATGAATGTGATAGGAATGGTATAAAATTAATAAGACAGGAAAGGTACAAGATGAATTTGACAGGAAAATTAGAATAACAATAAATAAATAATGGTGGTGGAAATTTCACACACAACACCATCTGACCCCAAACTAAGCATAGCTTGTACTATGGCGGCCAGATAGCTGATATAATACTTATATAGTTTTAAATACATACTTATTATAAATAGGAACACCCAGACACAGTGCAAACATTTGAATTCATCACACAAATATTTGCACTGAGTGGGAATCGAACCCACGACCCTCGGTTTCGAAGGCAGAGTTACTACCCACTAAGCCACGAGGGCAACAATGTGACAAGAAAGCTAAAATATGAATGTTTCAGGAAAGGTAGAATAAGAATGTGACAAGAAAGCAAAAAATGTGAATAAGACAGGAAAGGTACAATATGAATGTGACAGGAAAGGTAGAATAAGAATGTGGCAAAAAGGCTATAATATGAATATGATAGGAAAGGTACAAGATGAATGTGACAGGAAAGGCACAAAATTAATGTGATAGTAAAGGTACAAAATTAATGTGACAGAAATAATACAAAAAAAAAGTGAAAACTAAAATACACAATAACTATTAAAAAGAATTGAATAATTTAAAATAAATAGAAACTATTACAATCATGTCATATGTCATAATCATGTTCCAATAGCTGCGTGTCACTGTGCTGTTATGTGTCAGGCAAAAATGTATGGATTAATTTTGCCCCGCTACTCACCAGCCAAGTCTGCTTCGTGTTGGGGTATAACAGGAGAGCTATATGTCAAGTTTTCAGCCTCAAATACTTACCCAAAATAAATAGTAATATCATAAATATATCAATTAGTATTTCTTGATAATTGTTGGTGACATACAAAGGCTATTCGAGAGAGGATACAGAGGAATTGATAATATTTGGTAAATGTGTCAAAGTATTGTATGACCATGAACAGCTTTTTTATTTATAGAACGGACAACTATATCTGATTGGCTTGTTTTGTTTGACCGTGTGTTGGCATTTGTTGATTTCTGTTGCATTCATGCTGTTTTATTAGTGTTTATGATCCATTTAATATTATTGCTCAACATAATTATTTTGCATGCCGAAAGGTGGAATATGGAGGTCATTATTTTATTAAAGTTTTTGTAAACATCTTTGTAAACCTATATACATAAATGAATTGAATTGAAATTTGATGCAGCTCTCGAAATAAAAGGATTAGTGTCTGAAACAGAGTTAGGTTCCACAAAACGAGTGTAAGTCTTGTGTCGCAGGAAGTGGTGACGGTCTCTGTGTTGAAGTCCACCAACGCGGACGACGTGTACCGCGCCGTCGCCGAGAAGATCGGGCTCTCCAAGTCGGTGCAGAAATACTTCTACCTCTTCGAAATTGTTGAATACAATTTTGGTAAGCGATTTATTTTTAATACTTAAGAAAGAAGGGTTATGTTTTTCGTGGGCATCTGGTTATTTCTTTATTCTCACAGATTTTCCAAACTGGACGGATTTTGGCAATCAAGACTTTGTTAGATTCGTCTCAATCAGTCCAGTGTTCTTAGATAGTTAGTGATTTAAATAAATTGTTGACGTGACAACGTCTTATAAATTGGTTTGCCGGGTGACACTTCAAGAAACTGCGTTACGCTCCGCTCACGTTATGCGCTCACAACGAGAGCGAGTGAGAGGCACGCGTCCCTTCCACTCGGGCATGGTTAGCCCGCCTAAGAGCGAGAGAGAGACAGACATAAAAAGTGAAAGGCACGCGTCCCTTCCGTAAAATTATTTTACCACTCAAAGTCGTTGTCACGTAAAACTTTCGCCCGTATACCGACTTTACAGGCAACCGATTTTTTTTTTCTTATCTTTAGATTCTTTGCAGTCATGTTTTTTTTAATTATAAAAGTTATTTAAATATTAATTCAGGTTGTGATAACGTCTTGTGTAATTGAATTTTAATATGAATTCAGATCATAAAGACTTAAAAACTATAAATTTATGTATATATTTGTACGTAAAAGACGGGCTGCTTGTGTTGTGATAACATTAAGTTAACGATTTCAACCTAATCGTAATGATTTCAGAACGCAAGCTACAGCCCAACGAGTGCCCGCACTCTCTCTACATCCAGAACTACTCGACGGCGTCGAGCAGCTGCCTCTGCATCCGCAAGTGGGTGTTCAACCCCGCCACCGAGCTCGCCATCGTGGCTTGCGACGCTCTCTGCGCCATGTTCATCTTCTGGCAGGTCGGTACACCATACCATTCAATTTATTTTCTAATTTGTTTTCAATTTTTATTTATAAAATTTATTCCTTTTATTCACAGATTATTACATTTATCGGTTCATACATTTATTTGTTTGTTTCATAAATTTAGTTTAGTTGGTCATTAATTATTAATTCCATACACTCAATCATTAATTGATTAGATGCAAAAAAACTATAGCTGAAAACGCTTTTGTGAAAACAAGAGTAAACAGTTTATTTGGCATTCAGTGTGAGCAGATACATAATTACATATACATAATTTCAGTATTACCAGCATAACACATGTTATTAGCTCAGCATTATTCATCCGATCGTTGTTGATGTCATTAAAATACAGGTTGAAAAGTTTCGGACTAAATATGCAATCATGTGGTACTCCGAAATTAACTTCTGAGTTTTGAGTTTCAGTGCCACCGTCTCCGATTCTGACGTACTGATTTCATGCCAGCAAATAGGTTTTAAACCAATCAGAGGCAATTCTAGCACCAATGTACCAATTTTGACAAATTTTGCAATGAGAAATAAGTGTCAGACAGTATCAAAGGCCTTCGCTAGGTCAAGGAAAACGACAACAGTATTAATGGAAACATTACCATACACTCATTGACTGACTTGGTTTATTGTTTGTAATTTATATGGCAGTATTGTGTAGAGTGAACTAGAGCCGTGTGTGTGTTGGGTCGCAGGCCGTGGAGGACGTGAACCGCGGCGTGTGCGCGGCCGGCGCGCGCCTGTACCAGCTGAAGGCGCTGCAGGAGCTGCCGCGCGCGCGCGACTACCTGGCGCTCGCGCGCGCGCTGCCGGGCTACGGGGGCGTGGCGCTGCCGCCCGCGCGCACCGACTGCCGCGCCGAGCCCTGCCTCGCCGTCACGCTCGGTACGTAGTGAGGGCGCCACTGTAGCTGCCGGGCTACGGGGGCGTGGCGCTGCCGCCCGCGCGCACCGACTGCCGCGCCGAGCCCTGCCTCGCCGTCACGCTCGGTACGTAGTGAGGGCGCCACTGTAGCTGCCGGGCTACGGGGGCGTGGCGCTGCCGCCCGCGCGCACCGACTGCCGCGCCGAGCCCTGCCTCGCCGTCACGCTCGGTACCTTACTTAGCTAGTCACTTTGACGGGGGCTTTTCTTTTAATTTGTAGGTTTACTCGATGCGGTCTACGACGGAGCGTGATAACCGAGAAGCAACCGATTCACTCTCGATTTGAAGATACATACAAAGATTATAACCATCGGGAAAACCCACTCAGGCAACGTTTTCCACAGCCTAGACGTTCTTGTCTCAACAGTAGAGTCAAATATCTTCGTTCGTGTCTTTGGGACATCAACCATAAAACGATGTCGCTATTCCGAGCTACAAGAGCATTCCGATACAAAAAAGGCCAAGGTGGTATTAGATCATGCAGATCAGTTGCCTTTTCCGCATCTAGCCTCTTTATTGGTCCATTGTGCCTGACTCGTACTTTCCTTTTCTACTCCAACTTCTCATAAGGCAATCATCCTATTCAGGTTGTGATAGGCATCTTATTCAGGTTGTGATGCGAATCCTATTCAAGTTGTGATAGGCATCCTATTCAGGTTGTGATAGGCATCCTATTCAGGTTGTGATACGAATCCTATTCAAGTTGTGATAGGCATCCTATTCAGGTTGTGATAGGCATCCTATTCAAGTTGTGATAGGCATCCTATTCAGGTTGTGATAGGCATCCTATTCAGGTTGTGATACGAATCCTATTCAAGTTGTGATAGGCATCCTATTCCGGTTGTGATAAGCATCCTATTCAAGTTGTGATAGGCATCCTATTCAAGTTGTGATAGGCATCCTATTCAGGTTGTGGTAGGCATCCGGGTCAGAGGACGGAGCTTGGAGGAATTCTGCCCGTTGATCCGCCACGCTGTTGCATGCAAGTACATGCTGTGGAGTTTCTGTACTGGAGTATTACCGTCAAGTATCACAGAGTTGAACAGCTTCTGGAGGACTTTGAGTACCGGTTCGCCACCCGCTCTCAGAAGCTCAGTCGCAATTCCGTCGGCCCCAGGCCCCTTGTTGTTGTTGAGTTGTTTGAGGCCATCCTATTCTCATACAGGCTGACTTCCGAGCTATCTTCGGTAAAGTGTTGGGTCACTTTGCCTCTGGGGTCTTTTGCCATGCTAACGACAGGTTGTGCTTGCGTAGAGGTGTATAACTGTTCATAGAACCTCTCAATCTTCTCAAAAATCTCGGGCTTCGACGAGACGACGTTACTATTGTTGGTCTTCAGTTTGGGACAGTTGGCTTTGCTCAAGAGACGGATATCTAGCGAACACTTTCGAGCCTTTGTTCCGCTTGATCGTTTCTTCAATACTTGTAGTCTGAGTCCCGGGTAAACACCCGAAGACTTCTTTCATTCACGAACGCTACTCTTGAGTTCAATTCACAGCCATCGGAAAACTGCATGTAGTGTGCTGAAATAAGTTTTATATTAATAAGTTTTATTTTAAAAATCTGCAATTAAGCAATCTCTCTCTATGGTCGCTCCCTCATGGCTGAGGATCGTGGTCATCGCTGGATGTGGATGCTCTACTCCTAGATTTTATCATCTGCTTCCACCGGTGTCTGCTCATCGCGTCTCTGACGACCGTGCTGAACTTGGTTGATGAAGAGCCTCTCTTGATCGCTCCATCTAGTTGGGGATCTTCCCCGGGCTCGTTTACCCTCCGTATTTCCAACTATGATCAGCTTTTCAAGGTTGCCATCTCCTCTTCTCATTGCGTGGCCGAAATAGGACAAAATGCGCTGCTGGCAGATTGTAGACAAGCGGGTTTGGACTCGAAGCTGTGAAGGCAATTAAGCAATAACCATCTCTATTTCCAGGCTGGAGCGGTCTAAAGCTGTCGACGTGGTGCGAGAACGAGAACGAGACGGGCAAGAGCGTGGAGGTCCCGTGGCGCGGCGTGACGGAGTGGCGAGCCGACGACGACGCGGCCGCCGTGCGCATCTCCTACCGCCGCGCCGACGGGCAGGCGCGCGCCATCGCGCTCTTCACGCCATACGTGAGTGCGCCGCTATAGCGGGCAGGGAATTGATAGAGTGAATCTGGAGAATGAATCTCGAGAGTGGTTTGGTTTCTTTTCGGTAATACTTAAGAATACGGTACTAGAGGTTAGAGTGAGAGTGACTCTCGAAATTGAAAGTGAATTATTAGAGTGTATCTCAAGAGAGTATTGAGAGGGAATCTTAAGAGTGAATCACGAGAGTGTTTTTTGTGTGAAACTTGATTGTGAATCTTGAGAGTGAATCTCGGTAGTGTAGACCTATAGAAGCGTAAATCTGTAAAGCCGCGCTCTTCATGCCATACGTGTGTGTTGAGGATGAGGTGAGCCGGAGCGTGGAGCGTCTGTAGGAGTCCATCGCGGTCAAAGGACCTAACGCGTAATTTATACATTTTAAGATTTTGTTAATTTTGATTCAACAAAATGACCGCCATCAACTGTCAAATTCCGCGTTGGAAGACGTTTTTAACCCCCGACCAAAAAAAGGGGTGTTATAAGTTTGACGTCGATGTCTGTCTGTCTGTGTGTGTGTCTGTCTGTGGCACCGTAGAGCTCAAACGGATGGGCCGATTTCGATGCGTTTTTATTTGAAGGTTAATATCCGTGCGGATGTTCTTAGCTATGTTTGGTTAATATCGATGGCCGAATCCACAAAATGGCGGACAAAATATTTCTTCACAACCTACCTCAATATGGGTATACTTTAGCTATACTATACTATAGCTTGACTAGTAAAATACAATACATACTAAGAAATTTCAAATCCAAGATGGCCGCCACCACAAAATGGCGAATTATATTTTTTTTTCACTACTACCACAATATGGGTATCAAATGAAAGGGCTTGACTAGTAGAATACTTTGCACTATGACACATTTCAAATTCAAGATGGCCGCTACTACAAAATGGCGAAATACATTTCTTTTTTCACAACTCCCTTAATATGGGTATCAAATGAAAGGGCTTGACTAGTAGAATGTTGTACAGATAACAAATTCGAGGCAGTCGGGGGTAGTCAACATTTTAAATTTTGTTCTTGTATAAGTATGTATGTATCGTCGTCGTGATGCTACAATGAAGTATGTCTGTCTATCCTCAGTACCAGTTCCTCTGCAACTGCATGGACCGAATAGCCGAGGAAGCGAACTGGGCGGACACCGGAGAGTAAGCGCCCTTTCCAGGCACCACGTCGCTACGGTCTGTGTTCTTCTCGCTGCACGGGCAATCTTCATCGGTACTATTTTATACCTTATTTGTTTGGTATTAGAACTAATATTTCCTACGCTATCTAAACTTACTCACTACCTAAAACCGGCGGGTACGTCGGATTCGGCACCACTAAAAGTAGTGTACTGACTAAAATCCCCCACAGGTATCTCCATCGTGGCTTGGGGTCTATGACCCTGAAATCGGCAAACTTAAGTTATTTATACGTTATACAATAATTTGATTTTCTCCAATAAAATGCGGTTCAATATGAAATGTATCTGTCACCGTTGTAAAAACTGCCAGATTATAATCTAACTACGTTACATTAACTAACCTAACCTACCGTTAAGTTATATCCCTGGGTGACGAGCGCAGTGCAGTGCTAGGTAATGATTTTGACTCTTCGTGTTCGAATAGCTGCGTGTCACTGTTGTGTTATATAGCAGGCATGTTGCTTACCATCAGGCACATGTACATGTCCCTGCTCGTCTCGTCACTCTTTATTTAAAAAAAAATCTCATGTGTTATATTGTGGAGTGACGGGTGCTTGCAATAGGGAATATGCATGTAGTTTAAATAGGCTTGAATTTTTTTTCGTAGAATCCTTAATGTCCCGCCATTATGCCAAAACAATTATTTTATTATTTAGTTAGTTATTAATTATAAAAAATATTATTTAAAAAGTGCAAAATAGGCGCGGAAAATTCAAGTTTGCGAAACGCATCATTATCTGTGGAAACCAAATGTGACGTCATATGGCATGTTTTCTGCTTTAACGGTGTCGATATTCGTACTGAGCTAGTAGTGTTAGAGAGAAAAGTCGTGTTCTCCATCGTTTGATTAGCTAGCACAACTCAAAAATCGGTACAAAGTAACTGCAACACTTGTAGCAAACAAACACAGGTCGTGGCCTGTGACGTCATGCAGGCGCGGGAAAGATGGCGGCGTTTAAACTGGACAAATTATATCGATATTTTAAATATTATTTTAAAAATCAATTTGTACATTTACAAGAGTATTTATATTTTTTATTGTGTTATAATAATGTAAAAAGCTAAAAAGTGAATTAAAAATATTAAAAAAATGTATGCATATTCCCTATTCACGGTGACATATCCTAGCAGTAATATATTGTGTTCTGGTTGATATTACTGTTTTCAAAGAAATTACAAGTTAAAGATTGTAAAGACTGCACTCATTACTCCAAAATGAAAGAGTTTGGGGGTGAAGGGTGCAGTGCTATGTAGTAGTTTGAACTCTCCATTTTTGACATGATGCGTTGAATAAATAGTGAATAAATACTCAACAACATTTATTCCACGGATTATTGTGTTGGTGTCCATCGGGCATCGTATTCCAAACATCGCATGGGGTTGCCAGATGATCGATCTCTTGTTGCAGTTATCATAGATGGCTGTTACCGCTTACCCTTAACTTTTGCACCAACTTGAAAATACCATTTTAATGTATTAAATTGTGTACCTATGAAGGATGTTATTTGTGTAATCTGTGTCATTGATGTTTCTAAGAATGTGTGTAAGTGGATTATTGCTGGGCAGGTAAAAGCCAGTTAACTGCTGTAATTTGACCTCTGCACTCGTTACTGTACTTGGTATTTACAGATCTATGAATATTGGTCTCTATTTCATGAGTAGACCAAAATAGATAGACCTCCAGTCATTGAGGTGTTTTAATGAGGACTAGATCATGTTATAACAGATATATCGGAGAGTGCTTATTCAGAGTCGATTGAATGAATGCTATCAGTGTTGCTATTTAAGAAACATTTCTGCCACTGGCTATATCTACGTTGTAATTTATCAATCAGTGCAACTTTGCTGCTTCAAACAAAAATAAAATCTACCAAAAGCAGCTTCTGATTATCCAACATACTATCATTATTTTATGATTTACGTCAAATGTAATCTTATAATGTAAGTAACGCTTAGACATTTATTCCACAAAAAATGTATCGAAAAATAATTATTTCTCAAAAAAAAAGTTAATACTCTGTACATCGACAACTAATCATCAATTTTTACGTACTTACTGTAGTTATAAGAGTAAATAATGAGATCTGTTTATTATATAAAAAAATATATTTAAGTAATCATTCTGTAGATCAATTTCGTTACTATGGTAACACTTTTACTTACAGAACTTATTATGTAAGGGGAGGATTTTTAGTTTCGCTTAAACATGCCAATTACTGTCGAGCAAAATGTCCTCTCGTCACTTTTTAAAATTTAGGGTTGCGCTAAAGTTACTTATCCGAAAGGGACTCGTTGATAGAAAAATGAACAGTTTTTGCTGTAGATTTCGAACGTAGATTCGATATAATTAGCTGGTCCAATCATTTTGACAAGTCTGAATGAAATATGTTATTTTTTTATTTCGGTTGGAGTAGTTATTTTCGTGAATTCAAGTTTGGTCGCAGCAAAGTATGTTCAAATTTCTGATTACAACGCGTCCTCTCCGTTCGTTACATTCTTGTACACCTTTGTTTTGTACAAGGTTAGACGGATCAACTATACTGAGTCGGAAATGCCGTGATTTATTTATGAACAACTTATACTTTTTGTGTTTGATGGCTTTCGCTTAACCGTCGTTTCATTCGACGTTAAGCGACTGAGACTGTTTCATTAATTAATTCATTTGATTACTTCAAGTTAGCTCTTCACAAAGCAAATAAAATTAAAAAGGTAAAACAGAGGAACCTCCTGACGATGCGCGCTGTGTCGAGAAATGCCGCGTGCATCTGACCTGCAATACAACCGTCTAGCGAAACCATTTTAAGATATTTGTCAACGTTTTTACCTATAAAATTCATATGAACGACTATCGGGGCTCTGATCGTGGAATCAACATACCACGACACGGTAACATGATGAGCCAAGTCAAACCACCTGCTGAGCTTGTCCTTCTCAACGCTCACGAGGTTATTGTGTGACTAAATATAAAATTAATTATTCCAAGTGCTTTAAACACTCGATAAAATGTAAGGAATACCCTAGTTCATAATTTCAAGGTCGTACTAGAGGTTCATAGTTAAACTGTACATAAAGATGAATCATTATTTCAAGTTATAGCGGTTTATTTATTTATTCATTCAATGAGCACATAAAACAGAATGTAATAAACACATACTATAACATAATAGTACAGAACTGTATTACATTCCAAAGTATGTGGGCCTAGAAACGATTTTTGTTAAAATACAGTGGTTTGGTAATGAAATTACATATTAAATTAGATTGACAGACACATACATACAGACCCACTGAGCGGGGAGGCTTATTATCTAACTTGCGACAAAAATAAAAGTCGCTTATTTCTAGAACAATAGAAAACAGAAGAGGGAAGATGTTGGGACATCTGATACGACACGACAACTTCATTAGAACAATAATGGAAGGTAAATTAGAAGGGAGGAGGAAGAGAGGTAGACCTAGGAGAAGTTACATGAATCAAGTGAAGGAGAAGGTAAATGTAGTGTCGTATCAGGAAGTCAAGGAGAAGGCGGAGTGTAGAAGTACATGGAAGGAACTCCACCGACAAGAGCGTCGCTCTTAAATTATGAATGAATTAAATTAGAGATAATACATAAAGAAAATTAGGCCAACAGATCTGAACTTAAAACTAACAGTTGGAATAATATCCTGAGGCGTGCTTCCCTATATAACCACACTTACAGTAAATGTCTCATGATTTATTACACTAGGTACCTACTGATAACTAAGTCGCGACATTTCCAGAGCAGTACTGTTGTTCAACCTAACTTTCGTATCTTATTCGATGTATTAAAAACACATGTGGATCTACTGTGAGAGTAACTCAATATAAGCCTTCAAGAAAGGTATCTCATACATAGAGGGCATTTATCATCAATTCGTTATATTATTTAGGGGTTCTAAAACGATTTAATTTAATTAGAAAAGTAAAATGCCTGTCTTGCCACTGACATACTGCTTAGTACTCATAATATTTTTTTATTAGAATATCACACAAATAAAAACAATTGTTTAACCTACAAACTATCAGATGAGGTTTTTAAATATCAGCCTTAGTATTAAAATAAATCTCTTCCAGGCAATTTAATATGAATAAAGAAAAATACAAAAAGTGACCATTAAATAAATTTCAACAAAAAAGTGTTACTGTTAGTGATTTACTTTACCGCCAGACCACACATGTAGCGCTATTTATAGGACAACTGTAGATATTTCTACCAGATAGAACTAAGCAGGAGGAACAAGGACGAGGCATAAAAAAATAAGGAAGAGTTATCCATTTTGTTAGAAAAATCTAACTGAACAAATAATTTTACTCGAAAAAAAAAAGTAAAAATAAAAAGAACGAATGAAGGATGTAACAAAATTAATTCGTTCACCCATAATATTATAATTTGGGCTAAAAGTATTCCATGACCGCCTTTAACAATTATTGAACTGTTATCGAGTAAGTGGGGTAGATATCTAATATATTTAAGTAAAATTTACATTCTAGCAACTTACGTCGTTATAAATCTTCGAGCGAAAATTTTTCACCGAGCGGCTAGTAAGGCTCGTATTTTTAATTATCTTTAATGTTCTAAACATTCAAAAATAATTAAGTTTTACAAATATCATAGGAATTCGAAACCCGTGATCAGATGATATGATTTTACACGCGGTTTCTGATCCCGTGGTCAAAACTTAAAAATACATGTTTTAACTTGAAAATATCTAACTTAAGTTATGTATAAACGCGTTAAGTTATAAATACATATATTGTTATTAAGTGAATAAAAAACATTAGTTTCCATTACATATCTATTTTAAATATCGCGTTATAGATTATAAATCGTATGGTTTGTTCTGTGTGCGTGCAAAGTGATTAGTACAAATAGGTGTCGTTTTATGTGTGTGGGTGGGATGTATTCATACAGAATATGGGTTTTCAAACTGGGGGCGTGAAAGGAAACATTCATATCAATCACACTAGTATTCTAAGAAGTTCACCGGTAACTATAATTATTATCATTAGCCTACATCTACCTACTACCTGTTCGCTTCCGGTCGGCTACTAACGACAATATCAATTATTTTCCATCACTAATAAAACATCCTACTAAATAGCACCAAAGCCTAGTTTTTGCCATTTTTTATGGCGAAATGTGCCAGCTTTGGACCAGAACTCGCCTTCGCCAGAACTGACCTCGTGGCTTAGTGGGTAGCTCTGCCTGCGAAGCCGAGGGTCGTAGGTTCGATTCGCACCCAGTGCAAATATATGTGGGATGAATTGAAATATTTGTACTGTGTCTGGGTGTTAAATAAGTATGTATTTAAAACTATATAAGTGTTATATCAGTTATCTGGCCGCCATAGTACAAGCTTTGCTTAGTTTGGGATCAGATGGTGTTGTGTGTGAATTGTCCACCAATATTTATTTATGGATACTGATAATATGGTCTAAAATAGGACACTTACCCATGACGAGTCTATCAACTCTAGACCCCTGTTGGGAGCCCCGGGCTGTATGAATACGTCTCATCCACGTAGGCTTGATGTCTTGTTAGTGTTCTGCCGTTGTGTTTTGTGATATAGATGACAGTATTTGTTACACGTAATTAAATCATGTTATAATAAGAATCGGAACCGGTTTCAGGAGCCGTACCGTGAGCTCTTATTGTGATGGTGTTAAGGGACAGTTCGGGATGTAAAGTTTTCTTAGGGTATTTTTTAAATATTTTTGATTTTGTAGGTTTAGTCTTTATAAAACTATGTTTAACAAATTAATTTTCTTTCATTTATAATTGTAAATAAATGTTTTGTTTTGATATTTCGATGACGTCGTTTGCTGGGCGAAATGTTACTGCTGCGTTGTTGCAGTAAAGGTGTAGTAAAAATCTTGACAGTGACATATAATGCAGTTTGTACTCAAAAGAACGAACGAGGCGAAAGAACGAGTAGTGTTAAATTAGGGAGAGAAATGAAGTCATGGAAAGCCCAAATGAAACTCACAGTACTGTTTTGTAAAATACAACAATTTGAACGTCAAAAGTTTTCTATCAGTAATATGAAAAATGCTACTATATAAAAAAGTTGCTTCAAATTGAGAAATCTGATGACGGGTATTGTGATAACCGTCTAGCGAACCCCTCAATACCATTTTTTTAGATCGGTAACTATTCTTATTACTATAATGTCAATTACGTTTAAAATAACTTCGATCCTACTATTTGAAGAGCTCAAAATAGATAAATTAAGGAACAAAAAAATTGTTTTTAATCTCCATAGTGCATATTTTACTAGTTATTTTATATACCGAACTGACCGCCGGTTCGTGCCACGTGACCGCACACCTTATCACTGGGGGATACGGTTCACAATCGCGGGACATGAAACGTTGAATAATCATTGCATTAGGAGTTCACGGTATAGACTAATCTTATTATCAATTATTATACATGGTGTCATAGGAAGGTCTTGTTATTTCCAGTTAATGCTACCTATCAAAACGAACTTTTTCTACAGGGCCAACATCGAAATATCTAAATCTATCAATAGATGTTACGGCTGGTCTAGTCGGGAGAACGGCGACTGCCGATCCTGAGCCCCCGGGTTCGAATCCCACCACGCGCACCATTGTCTTTTCGAAGTTTAATGTCTAATGTAATGTAATGCCTATAATTAAAAACGGTGAAGGAAAACATCGTGAGGAAACCAACATGTACCTAGAATCTTTCGAGGTCATGTGTCATCCACCAACCCGCACTTGGCCAGCGTGGTGGGTTATGGCCTTAACTCTCTCCTTGCGAGAGAAGGCCCCGAGTCCCAGCAGTGGGAACATTTAGTGGGTTGCTTATGCAACATCGAAATATCAAAACAAAGTAGATAGGGTATCTATAAAATATTCTGTTAACTGATTGGAAAATTTCACTATAATTGTCATGAACATAATTAAATGGTACGAAATCCCGATATTTCGATGCGCCATATTTATTTGAGAAACGCATCTGTCATTAATGTTAATAGTGTAGTGAACAACGGCAATGTCTTAAAAATGATGAGTAATTCCATTTGGTTAAAGTTGTTAATTTTGGTAAGTAGGTATGACATTCTTAGAATGTAAGATGATAGCAAAAACTTGCCATAAATTATTGTCATTGGCGCCACAAGTAGTGGTAAAATATTCATTTGGTTGGAGAAATGTGACATAATTATGTTTTATCCATCTGTCATTTTGTAAACGACTCCTTTCGCTCTAAAGTATCGCATACCTTCTTGTGACATTTCGTATTACGAAAAATCGCGAGTTTCGTTAATTACAACTTCTAAAACAACCTAAATGACCAATACCACTTTTTCTATTACGATCGCTGTTTTACACGGCGGTTGTCGGCCTCCAATGCCGAACTTCGGGCCAGAGCAGAAGGCGCAAAGCCACACTAACCTTATTACATTAACGATATTACATTATAACTATACAAATATTTTACAAAGACATTAATCAATTATATCAATAGTGTTAAGCATTTTTGTTATAATAAGCAATATAAAAATGTATTTCAACAAATTCACTGCAATCATATGAAAATTGTACTCAAATTGCAGTATTAAATAGATATGGTACCATAACGCATCGTATAGGGTTACCCAGAACGCCTGCGATAAGCCAAAAGAGATGTGTTGTACGTAATGAAATGTCACTAAAGGTAATCTTTGAGATTCGAGAGAAACCCTATTTTGGAAAAAGCAATGATATATACATTTGGAAACGACAAATTGTATTTGGCAAATGTTTAAATCTATAGTACTTACATAGGTGTCTTGGGAAATTGTCTAAGGAAGCGTGGTACTATTTCTCAACATTTGGCCAATCGCTGGCAAACGCTAGCCAATATTGTATAAAAAAATATTTTTTCATCCCACCAGCTCGGAAAGAGTACTTTTGCTCCTCGATAGTCGCAAAAGTCGTTTTTACCCTCTAGAGTAAATTTGAATTTAGAACATCGTGTGTACTGAGGTTTTGAATTCAACACATAATTAACCTATTTATTTCTACCTCCTTGGTGCCGAATGCATCATACAATTTTTTTTATATGTAAAAAACTCAGACTCGGAACCTCCTTGGTGTACTTACTTTTTTTTAATTTGCTTAGCGCGAAAACATTGAAAAATTTGCATTTAGTCATTTCCTCGCTGAGGTGGAATGAAAAGTTACGTGTTGCACTCGAGTGCAAAGATTTTTCACCTTGTGCTCTTTTGATTCCCTTGCTACGCTCAGGATTTTAATTTTGAATCACTCGCTGCGCTCGTGATTCAATTTTAGAATCCTTCGCTTGCTCGGTCATCAAAATTGAGCACGCGGTTAAAAATCAACTTTGCACTCTTGTATAACAAATAACTATTTCATCATTTAAATAAAAAAATATTTTGTACTATGCAGACTAGTGTTTGTTTGTACAATTTATCTCTTTCGAATTATTGTAGGTGTTCTGTATAAGCCTGTATACAGATATTGTTATCTTACGAGTAGGAACAAATTATCAGCAGTCCTTTTATATTCCAACTATGTAATATGTTTATTTGCAATATATGGGGATACAAAGAAGTGTTAAGCAAAACAGACGCGCTACGAAGTCCTCATCAAACCTTGTGCGTTTCCATTTGGCGTGCTAGTGTCGAATTACTATGTTATACTTCGGTATAAAGGCATAGTTCGAAATTTCCACCAGATTAAGGAATTGTGGTAACTACTACTCGCCAGAAAAATGTTTTAATTGTTGAGACTCCATTCCTGCCTCACTTTTTGGGTATATGTTTGCTAAGTTATTATAATTAACAATGTTTATGTAGATCATCGCCGTCAATAATGTTTATATTAATCATGTTACAGTTACAATTATTATTGTATTATTTACAAACTATACAATAAATACAAGATTTAATCGTGATCCAATGTTTTTATGTACCTTGACGGTTTGATTGCGTTGCCACGATGGTAGTCACGCCCGCGCGGTCGCAATGTTTGGCTACGATTGTTGTAACGCGATCGAATGGTCGAGACGAATAAAAAAACACATGAATGCTTGCGCTTTATGTCTCGATTTCTTTTATTAATTACCTCAACGATTCTGTCGCGTTACTATGACCATGGTCTCGAGACTATACCGTGACCTCGGTCGTGATACAACGACCGTAGTCACAAGATGATATCCTGACCTGGGTCGCTACGTCGGTCGGTAAATAAAAATACATAACATATACGTCAGTTTGGTCAAAATTAATTATGCGTCTAACATTGTGGCTACAGAAAGATCTTAATGAAATTACATTTTAAAACAAAACAATTTCATCCCGGATGGCGTGCATAATAAATGTGAAATTAATATCTTGAATCATAAAATATCGACCATGATTGACCGCATCGTCGGTATACATCAGACGAGATGGCGGTCAAGTGCAATCCTATTATATAGAGGTTTAAAAAGAGTGTAAAAGGTACAATGGCCGTAATGACGAGACGTGACCACACGCGCGGTCGCGCGGCGTTTCCTTGTGACCACGGTCGTAGAGCGACCGAAACGTCGAGGTAAATGAAATAAAATTAAAAATACACAAATTAGACCACGATTAAGTGTTATGCATCTTTTCAATATAATTGTATTGGTAGTGTGAAGTTGTCTGAATAATTAAAATTCTATCATTCATTGTGTTTGTCATTGTGTTTTGTATAAACGATATTTATATTACGTATTTGTAGAGTTTAGATTTCTTTTATATTGACATGCAAAGATTCTATATAAAAACGCGTGGATCTCAGTTAAAGTTTATAAAACTGTATATGAATGTTTCTTGTGTGTATTTTTTTTTTGTTAGGTATTGTTATTTGCATGTCATTATAAATGAATAATTATGCTATAGTAATGCAAGTGGTATAGAAGTAAGTTATAGTTATATTTCTAGCTTCTCATGACAACCTTGGGGTGACTGTACTTATTTATTATTATTATACTGGTATAATTTATTCTAATGATATATCAGTTGAGTCTTGGTAGTCCGTTCTTTATCAAATAAACCCTATTGGGATAAACGGATTGTTTAAATTACAATATGATATAAATATTATGTGTTAGATACAAATTCAATGTTTTAAAAATTACATTATTATGAAGTGAAAACGCAGAGTTCACTAGTTCTGTTTATACTGAGGTAATATTCGGAACATAATCAATGAATGGCAATCAATTAATCAATTAACGAACTCAATCAATGATTTTAGACTCTGTTCGTAAATCCCATTATTCAAGTGTTATTTTTGCATGTAACACGCTAACACCAGCAGGAGGGTCTACCGCCTACCTAAAGCTGTCTTAACTTTATTGCTCTCTTCTCTTTTCTTTTCGTTTGAAACGATAGAGACAGCAACAAACTCAAAGCCGATTTAGTGAAGCGGTAGAATGCCTGGTGCGGATTACCAAAGCTCAACTAGGTGAGTAGCGTATTAGTTACTTCACTGTACTCTTAGTATTCCATAAGGAGAATGTTAATTTGTAATGTTCCTCGTCCTATGAACGGCAGGGAACTATAAAAATAGTGCAATTAGTAAAATTATGTCATTGAATTTGACACTTGTAATATATCCTTTTTGTGAAATACAAAATTTCAAAATAAATTTGTAATATTTAAGGTCCATCGTCGCGCTAACGTTTTATGCGAAATTTTGATCTACTTACGTTTACTTGGGATGTGTGCGATTTAAACTGTATTTTGGCATTAAAAAAAATGTATTAATAAATTTAAATATAACCATTTTGTATTAAATAGATAAAATATATTCAGTTTGTCCCGGATTCAAATCTGGACGCAGGCGGTCCGAAATACTTTTCTTAAATACCACGTTCCAAATGAATTTCGATCGAAATTTCGAAAAATCGTGAGTATATATTATTAAGGTAATACGTATAGAATTATCTTAATAAGATAATGTGTATTTTATTTAAGTTAAAAATTAGGTGCCATCCAGACAAAATTTATTAAACTCCTAAGTGATGGTAAATTCGGTTTTACTAAATAATGTCGTATGTTAATACAAACATTGTAATGTTTTTATGTTACAGTTTTATTTAAATTTCTTTGTTCCTAACTTATATATTAAAGCCTAAATTATGTAAAACTTAAAAAAAAAACATTGTAAAATCTCACGTTCATCATACATAAGGAAAATTTACGTATAATAAAATAGTGAAATATTATATTCCTTGTATTTTCTGAGTTCTATCCTTTTAATCCTATTAATTCCACTAATATTATAAATGAAAATGCAATAAAAACGCGTGCAACAGTATTTTTGAAGTCATGTCCGTAATATAAAAACGGTAAGAAAACCGACATGTGTTTGATGTTGAGTGGTTTACAACTACCAATCTACTTGACCACTAGAATAGCTAGCGGCAAGGTATGGAGTATGGAAAATTACAGGGCTTAGAGACATAACATCTTAGATCTCTGGGTGACGAGCGCAGTGCAGTGTTAGATAATGATTTCAACTTTTCATGTTCCAATAGCTGCGTGTCACTGTGCTGTTATGTGGCAGGCATGTTGCTTACCATCAGGCACATATCCTGCTCGTGTAGTCACTCATTATTTAAAAAAAAAATGTTGCTGTTCTACTTATTTTGGTTGTTGACAACGAATAATGGAAATTATAATGTATATGTCCGGTGTTCATCGCTTCCAACAACTGAACAAAACTGAAAGAGTGATCTCACTCTCTCCAACGATATCATAATTCCGTGCGCCTAAAGTTTGGGAGGGCACATCATCGATTTATTATCGATGCCTAGAATCTTTCGAGGTCATGTGTCATTAACCCTCACTTGGCCAGCGTGATAGATTATGACCTTGACTCTCCTTGCGAGTCAAGATCATAATCTACCACGAGAAGGTTATGCTGGAATCTTTGTGAGATACTGAATTTTTAATCCATAATCGCCATCTCGCCTGATGTTAGTCGACATTACGGTCTACCGCCGATTCTACAAGTAGCTAGTGTGGTGTGGCCTGTCGAGTACTAGCGGTCAGCCCCGGCTGCCGTGGTAAGAACACAGAATGTAGCCTATAGCGCTCAGGGACCATTTTCATATCCAACGGTGAAAAAAATATTGAAATCGGTCCAGTAGTTCTTGCGATTAGTGCATTGAAACCATAGATTTTTTTCGCTACGTAAATGAATCTATGGTTGAAACAAATCCACGCTTCTGCTTTATAATTTATTAACGGCCCGCCCCGGCTTCGCACGGGTATTACGGTACATACGGTATTAGATGTGCCCTAGGCACCTTGAAGTTGGTAATAAACAGTGTTTTTGTATGTAGCGTAAGTGATTTATATAAAACCAATCTACTTGACCCCTAGAATCGGTAGCGGCGAGATATGCTGTGGTTCTACTTATTTTGGTTTGTGGACAACGAATAGTGATAGGTGAAAACGTCCGGTGTTCACCGCTTCCTGCAACCGACTAGAATAGTAAGAGTGAGCTCACTCTTTCCAACGATGTCATAATACCGTCCGTCTGAAGTTTGGCAGGGCACATCTAGTGATTTACATCGATGTACCCCGATTCCTAAAAGCTCAAACAAACTGATGGTCGAGCAATATCGCCCCATAGCAGTCTTACCAACCATAACGAAGGTGTTTGAGCGTGTGCGTGTTGATAAATGATCTCCCAACGGTCATTAAATACTCGAAATGTCTGCTCTATGCCGATGACGTCAAACTCTTTGTAGCAATAAAAAGTGAGGAGGACTGTTTGAGACTGCAGGGGGATATCAATAATATGGTTAGATACAGTTGTGACAACGGAATGGACCTCAATCCGGATAAGTGCTTTCAAATTACTTTTGGTCGAATGCGACGCCCAATCGAATTTCAATATACGTTGGGCCAAAACGCGATCTCGTGCGTTACGTCATTGAAGAATTTGGGTGTTGCGTTTGATCGAGGACTTACGTTCCATGATCATGCAGCCACAGTGGTGAAGGAGTCTTATCAGAGACTCGGGTTTGTGCTCCGGAACTCTCGTGACTTTCAAAATATAGAAGTCATTAAACTTATTTTTAGTACCCTGGCCCGCAGTAAACTGGAAGCTAGTGCTTGCGTATGGCATCCACATGAGGATAAGTACCTACACCCTTATGTTGGAAAAAGTTCAGAAGGTCTTCCTTAGGTACGTTTACAAGCGTCAGTTTGGGTACTACCCGTACATGTATCCGACGGAATTCCTTCACGGTGCTTTGGGGTACAATTCTTTAGAAGTTAGGAGAGCACATGTTCAAATAAAAACAATGTACAAGATTCTGCAGGGAAAAAATTGATGCTCCAGACATCAGTGAGATGCTTTGTCGCCTTTTTGTTCCTGACAACTACCTTCGGGCCAGAAAACATGTATTGTTTGCTGAGCCGAAGTGTAAAACCGTCGCTCGTCAAGCCTCACCGATACCTCGGTCCCTTGCGGCGATGAATGCCCTCCTCGACGCAGTGCCGGACTGTGACATGTTTGCGGGTTAGCACAGGAATGTGATGAGGGATTGTCTGTTATTTTGTGAAAGATCATTGTACAGACAGTCAAGTACGTGCACGAGTAATTTTCATTTAAATTTAACATTGTAATAATATGTTATGATCTAAGTTGACATCCATAAATCTATATTATTTTTTATTTGCCTTGACTCTTGTACTTAAATGACATTATTTGTATTGTTTTGGTAATTTTAATTTCTTTTTGTAGAGACATTATTATTATTTGACATTAGTATTATTGTTATAACTTGACATTAGTATTAATCATTACAATTTAACATTATTATTTTTGACTTTAGTAGATAGTTTTTCACATTTATTCAAATTTTTGTTATTTTTTGTAATTGGTATTGAATTTAGTCATTATTCAAAGTTTAATCACTGTACTTTCATATGTTTAAATTATTATTCTCATTAGTGTATTTCGATAAGTCGGTACCAATTGATTGAAATAAATAAATAAATTTAAAAAAAATATAAAACTACATTTTAAGAATTATACATTTTGTGGTGTTGTGTGTGCGAACTGTGAAGTGTCATACTCTCAGACCAACATTGTAAATCCTCCAAGGTGATATAGATACCTCATACGGTGGTATGAGGTATTACTAGCACTTTTTATAAAGTCACAGACAGCGAGTAACACAGAAGGGAGTAGGCATACACAGCGTTTCCCCTCTGTCAAAGTACAAGGCCGAGTGGACCATGGAGTTTGATAATATACTGTGACTGAAGGCTAGATTTGTGAATGGTGCTTTATTTTTTATGTGTTAGTGATTTGGCTGTGTGAGTATGAACGGCAATGGCTCGGTACAGGTATTTTTTGTATGTTATAGTGCGGCTTTGCGCTAGTGTGCAACTTTCCCCTCCCGCAAGAAATGACAGAAAGATTTGAACAATATTTTTAGCTAAGCCTACTCCCTTCCGTGCTTGCGCGGAAGATCGATTGCTTGATGGTCACAGATCACTATGATAAAGTATTATGTAAACTCTTTGCCACCGCTGTTTTCTCCGTGACGTCATTGTTAGATTCATCTCCTTGCTCCTAGATGGCGGTATACGACGTTAACACGCGGTGGCGCCTTCCACGCAGCCAGCCAGCTCATCGTCAGACTTGCCTAGTAAAACACAATATGTACATAATAATTAATAAATAATAAAAAATAATGAATATTAGTACATAAAAATAAAATAAATGTATAAAACAATAAAAAAAGAAGTGTGGCACTCGGAGACTGCCGCGGTAAAGCTATTGCATGTTGCATGTATTTTTATCAACATAAGCAATGGGGATGTTAACATTTTTTCGGAACTGCTTTTATTTTGAAGAGTGACATTCGTTTACCATAAAAAATATCACGGGAAATCCTTTAAGTTGGCAACACTGCTAAGCTTTTAGTCTGTAAAGCTAATACAAATAATATTCAAAGTCGAATGACCGAGTGGGGAGGACGACGTTACGGTCTTCCATCCCTCTTTCTTGTGAACATAAGAAAGAGATGCACGATCACTAAAATTCGGTCCCCAGGCCCGCGATAAAAGCTATGCAATATTCCTATTGCATAGCGATAAAAGCCTTTTTTATTTTTTTATTGTATATTATGTACATATCGTATAGGTAAAGGTCACACCGCCACCAACCGTCTTACTATGAATGCTAGCTTACTATGAATGAATGAATGCTATTATATTTCACTGAATTCAGTAGCTACTAAATTTAGCCATCATCCTACTAATATTTTAAATGTCAGTGTATGGATGTTTGTTGCTCAATCAGGTCGTGACGTATGAACGGATCGGGTTGAAAGGAATATAGTTAGATTGTAGTGGTAGGACTCTTGGCAGAGTCCGCCTCGGGATGTACCACACAAGTGCAAATATTACTGTGTTCCGGTTTGAAGAGCAATGTTTCCAGAGAAATTACAGGGCTTAGAGATATAACGTCTTAGATCTCTGGGTGACGAGCGCAGTGCAGTGCTAGGTAATGATTTGGACTCTTCTTGTTCCAATAGCTACGTGTCACTGTGCTGTTATTTTGCAGGCATGTTGCTTACCATTTGGCACTCGTCAAGCTCGTCTCGTCAGTCTTTATTTTAAAAAAAATTGTAGTCTACAAGAACAGGCTACTTTATATCCCGAAAAATGAAACGGGTACGGGAACTACGCGGGGCGCTGCTAGTATGTAACAAGGCCTTTATTTCCTCTAATCCTTATCTATTATTTTGTGCGTGAATGTTGAACCCTTAGGGTAGGATTTCATGGAGCGGTTTCAAACCGCGCCCGCGTCTTCTGTAGGATGCAGATTTGTATGTAAAAATTTAATTCAAAACTCACGAGGCGATTTACGCCCGCGCTACCACGCGGGTGCCGCGCGGCTCCCGCGTGGCGACCGCGTGGTGCCCACGTAGCGACCGCGAGGTTGCGCGCACAGCGGCGCGGTATCCGTCTGCAGCCAATGATTTCAAAAGGAAGGATGCGCCCTACTATACATTTTTTAGAAAACTTCTTAATACAAGCAAAAACAGCGAGATCTGTAAATCATACGAACTACGTGAGTGCCGCGTTGACGACAAAAGACGGCATAACATTGTACAAAAAAAAAACGTAATTTCATACATATTTTTTTACTTGCAATTGGAATAATACATGAGAATAAATTTTTATTATACGTGTGCACACCAACAGCCAAAAAGCGTCATGTAACTGTTAAATGTCTTTCAAGTTTCTGTGAAAACTCTAAACGAACTACATATGTATAGGTATTCAAAATAGTTTCTCAAATATTTAAATACAATAATAACTTTAGTAAAAAGTATTTTTATTAAAGTAAGAGTATCATTCATTTTTTTTCCCAATCGGTTCATTAGTTTCGAATCCTATTCAATGCAAACACAAAAATTCGAAAGTATTTACGAATATTTTCTCTTTGTATTACGACCTCCTAAACGAATTAACAAAAACGGCTATGTAGTTAGTTTATACGCTGTAGAAGTGGGAGCGAGAGGTATACCAGCAAAATCTCTCTATAACCTACTGAAAGACCTTGGCTTATCCAGAAGTGCTGTAAGTTCTATACTAGAACGTGTATCTAAAGCTGCACTAGTAGGCTCATATCAGATTTGGCTGGGCAGGGAGAGAAAAGCGAGTGGTGAAGGTGAGTGTTGATGTACGTCAGAAAGGGCCCCTTAAACCTACGCCCGAGTCACAAGTCTCGGGAACTACTCGAGTTTTTCTCTCTGCCACACGATGGACCCGGCACCCGCACGGTGAATCCATGGAATGCTAAGAAGATCGTCTCAAACAAAAATGACAGCCCGGAGAGACGGGATGACGCTGGAAAGACAGATGGCTGGTGGAAAAGACATCTGACGGATGGAAAGACATCTGACTGTTGGAAAGACAGCCGAGGGTGAAGGCCTAGCAAGCCAAGCCCGGGAATTAAATCGCTAAAAGTCCAAATAAGAATAATACCCCTGGGACAGTCCGAGAGGCGGGGCGGAAGATCTATCCACCGTGTGATAGTAATGACGACCCTGGCGCGAATACGGACTTGAGATGCCCTGTGTGCGGGAAAATTTACAAGAGACGAGCCTGGTACCAAAAGCATTTAAAGACACATGATGGTGTTGAAGCACGACAGCCGTCGGTCAGTACTTCGACAAACACTATGGATAGAGTTGACCCTCATATATCCCAAGGTGAACCATCGAGTGAAAACTACCAGGAGTCCATTGTCATCAGGACACGTCTTGGCATTCCCAGTTTAAAAAACTCTACCTGGAAAGTTCATGACGAAAACTTGGCGATCTTATTAGAACATCCTGGGCCAAAACAAGACCTAAACAGCCAAGTAGAAACTTTCCAGGACACCATATATACATACTTCTCGGAACATTACCCACCATCAACTTGTTATGCTCAAAATAGCAAGGAAAATATGTTCAAAATGAAATTGCGGAGGAAGAAAAGAGAGTTAATAAAACGTCTTCGTGTAGCTAAAACCATGGGCGATAACCATCTAAGTCACCAACTGTCCAGGGCTCTAAGATCAATCCTTAAATTAATACAAGGAATATCGCTTCAAATTAGTAAAAATCGTGATAATTTTAACAGAGCTAAACACGAAGTAGACTTTGATAAAACCCTTTTCAATACTCCAAAAATATTTTCAGGAGCAAAATGGAAAGCTTATCTTGACTAACGCGCAAATTTACGATCACTTTAAAAGCACATACGAAGTGCCTAAACGCGGGAGCTCGTACGTAGAACCAAACATCCAAAGACCTAATGATCCTCTGACAGGCTTTCAAGGCACCCCACCTAGTGAAGAGGAAGTAAACTATCAAATTAAAAAGAAAACTACTAAATCAGCTCCTGGCCCAGATGGCATTCCTTACATAGTGTATAAAAGTGTCCATCAGTTCGTAAACATATCTTGAATATATTCATTAAGATCTGGTCAAGAAAGCAAGTCCCAGTAGCATTTGGAAGAGCAATTTTGTCCTCACCCCTAAAAAGCAGGAAGTAACTCATCCCAAAGACACCAGACCGATAGCCCTAACCAATACAATTTCTAAAATCTTTTCAGTATTTTGCAAACAAAAATGACCACATTTATGACTAGCAATAGGTATTTCAGGCCCAATCACCAGAAAGGGTTCTTGCCTGGTATTTCTGGATGCCTGGAACACAATACATTACTAGCAGAAAGTTTGAAAGATGCCAGAACACATGAGAGGCAAATTACAGTCTGCTGGATAGACCTAGAGAACGCGTTTGGTTCTGTCCAGCATGAACTTATGATATTTGCCCTAAAATGGTATAACTTTCCTGCTGAAATTATTGACATAATTAATTCTTATTATTGCCACTTAAAATTCGTCATAGCAGTAAACAAGGAATACACAAAACCACTTGAATACAATGTAGGACTATTCCAAGGGTGCTGCTTATCACCAATAGCATTTAATATAGTTATAAATATTTTAGTAGACAAATTAATATCCCGTGAAAAGAAATGGGGCTACCGGTTTAAAATCAACAATAAGTACACTGAGTCAATCTTGGCCTTTGCGGACGACCTTGCAATACTTACACGTAATCCCAAACAGTGTCAAGAATTGTTGAACGAAGTCGATGAGTTCTGTACATGGACGGAGGGAATGAGGACAAAACCATCTAAATGTCATTGTCTTTGTCTGGGTAGAAGAAATACCAAATATACGTCTTACGATCCGGGACTCTCCATAAGTGGCCAAGGAGTTGCCACAATTGCAGAGGCAGTGCCTTTCAAATTTCTTGGTAGAAAGATAGATCACAAAGGACGTACACCATCATTAGAGGTGGTTGTTGAAAATTTCATGAACAACCTCAATAAGGTAGACCAGCAGCCTATCAGCAATATCAAAAAGCATGGATATATGACAACTACCTCACATCACGTCTCACTTGGCCTTTCCTAGTATATGACATCGGTAAAACTCTCCTGGCAAAGCTAGATGCCAATGTCATAAAGATATTGAAGTCATGGTTCGGATTGGCACATCCGGCTGATCCTCTACTCTTTTAGGGATCACAATAGTTTTGGGCTGAAACTAAAGAAACCGTCTGAACTTTACAAACACCTAAGAGTTACAAAAACGCATGTTTTGGGAAAGTCGCAAGACGAATTAATTACATCTCTCCAAAAGACAAAACTGCTTCAGACCTGGAATCTAGACTTCAATTCCATAAACAATTTATGGCAGGTGCACAAGTAAATACTGCTGGGTTGGGTGCGAGAAAAAAAGGAAGACCGAGACATGGTAAAACCTTTCTACAACAAGACGAAAATGACGGTTACAAAGTGCACGCTATGAATTTAGAAATGCAAAGTGAGTGGTTAACCATAGGTGAGTTCTGTATCCCATTAGCTCTAAAATGGCGCACCTTGATCTATGACTGGTCCCCTGCCTTATTAAAATTTTATCTAAATGCATTCCAAATGACCCTCCTGACCAGAGTAACTTGGTAAGGTGGGGAAAAGCCTCTGAAAAATGTTGCTATACTTGTGGAGAGGCGATATGTACAGCAAGGCACATATTGGTGGGATGCAAGGTGCTCCTTAATGGGGGTCATTACTCACGGCGTCATGACAGAGTACTTGAAATCATACGTGAAGCCATGAGCCTTTCGGTAGCTAGAGCCCAAAAGGGATTGACGACAAACAACAGACAAATTAACTTTGTAAAAGAAGGCTCAACTTCAAACTCCAGGAACAAGCCTTACTCAATCCTGGGTACAGCACCTGATTGGACTATTTTAATGGACACGTATGAAAAGCACTACAAAATCCCAGAGGATGTGGGTGTTTCGTCATCCAGACCGGACATTTTCCTTTTTCTAGAGCTACGAAACGCATAGTCCTTGTAGAACTTACCGTACCGTGGGAAACTAATATACCTAAAGACCACGCGATGAAACAAAATAAGTATTACAACCTCCTAAACGAATTAACAAAAACGGCTATGTAGTTAGTTTATACGCTGTAGAAGTGGGAGCGAGAGGTATACCAGCAAAATCTCTCTATAACCTACTGAAAGACCTTGGCTTATCCAGAAGTGCTGTAAGTTCTATACTAGAACGTGTATCTAAAGCTGCACTAGTAGGCTCATATCAGATTTGGCTGGGCAGGGAGAAAAGCGAGTGGTGAAGGTGAGTGTTGATGTACGTCAGAAAGGGGCCCCTTAAACCTACGCCCGAGTCACAAGTCTCGGGAACTACTCGAGTTTTTCTCTCTGCCACACGATGGACCCGGCACCCGCACGGTGAATCCATGGAATGCTAAGAAGATCGTCTCTCAAACCTAAGTGTAATTAAACCTATTCAGTCTTTTTCCAAAAAACTAAGATACTCGTAGTACAGGCTTAAACCAGGACTAACTAATCTAGGTTTGATAGGTTGAAGGTTTGGTATTAAACTTAGGACCAGGTTTAAAATGTGTTCCTATTACAAAACTCAGACTATCCAAAGACTACTTAGTCCAAGGTTAAGCCTGAGATAGCCCAACGTTATACAACAATATTAACAATTTTTGGAACTGCTTTTATTTTGAAGATTGACCCTTGTTTACCGTAAAAAATTACATTTCATTTCAAAATATTAGTATTTTCGATGAGTAAATATACTAATATACAATATTAGACTAATTTTGAAACACTAACGACTAACATGACGTCACTATAGTAGATCCAACCGTTTATCCTCTTTTGACAGATCTAATTTGTCAGTTAAAGTGTTGTGACCAAGTGATTATAGTGGACACGATTTCGATTCATTTTTCTATCGAGTCTGTGCGGAAAGAGAATAGTCCTAGGAATGGCGCCATGACCATGGCTATTGGCCATCTAGAAATACGTCAGCCAATGGGGAATGTTGAAAGGGCGTGGACAGGCCGTCATGGCATGGCCATCTAGAAACGCATCAGCCAATGGAAATGCTGACGCATTTCTAGATGGCCATGCCCAGATGGCGAGGCCACGCCCTCCGGTTACACCCGTGTAGTTTCAAGGTAAGCTATCAAATTCTGAGTTATAAGTTTTCACTTCTATCGGCAATTCCTATGACTGCCAATTTTTTGTCTATGGGTAAGCAGTAGTATTTTATCAAGGTAGCAAAACTCAATGGTCCACCGCCGTTTTGTATTTGTCACTGTCACTCGCAACAAGACGCCCGTGCTGGTAATTATTTGTTGAGTTTTATATTGGAACTATAAAATGCCGAAAGGATCAGTGCTGAAAGGACAGACGAGAGAAATGGTGATCAAGCTTCGTAATTACTTTGAAGCAGAGTATCAAAATGGCGGCCCGCTTTTACCATTGTCGCAAGTGAGAGAGCGCGTTGCGGCCGCGTTAGGTATTAGTGCATCTACGATTACAAAAATTACTACCGAAGCCTACGGAACAAGCGGCATGCAGGAGAATAAGCTTCGTACGCCGAAGAAAAAACGCCAACCACGTCGTGTGACATCGGTTGACAACTTTGACGCAGACGCTATACGCCGTCATATATATAACTATTACTTACGTAAAGAAGTTCCAACACTTAAAAAACTTGTTGCTTCTTTGCGTGAATGTGATTTGTTCCGAGGTCAAAAATCGTCATTGGCAAAGGTCTTGAATGAAATTGGATTTACTTATAAAAATCGGACAAACGCAAAATATTGATGGAGCGTCGCGACGTAGCTTTTGCTCGTTGCGAATTTTTGAGCGAAGCCAAAAAAATTACAGATTGGTCAAATGTTGTTTTCACTGACGAAACTTGGCTGAATGCGAACCACACAGTGTCTAAGAGCTGGACTGATGACACCGCTGCTTCCACTACCTCAGTACCGATGGGAAAAGGAGAACGTCTAATCATTTGCCATGCAGGGTCTGTGAAAGGATTCATGCCAGATGCTTTGTTGGCCTTTAAACCAAAAAAAAAAACAGTTGAGTACCACGAAGAAATGAATTCTGAGGTTTACGAAAGTTGGTTTAAGGAAATGGTACAATCATTGGAAGAACCGTCAGTTATTATTATGGATAACGCATCCTATCACTCACGCCAATTGATAAAATGCCGACCCAGGCCGACAAAAACAAGTAATCATTGACTGGCTTCAACGACATGGCGAAAATGTTGATAACTCCTTACTAAAAGTACAATTACTAAATATATTACGAACAAAAAACACTTCCCAAAACGATATGTGATCGACGAAATAGCTGCAGAACATGGTCATTGGGTTCTTAGACTTCCACCCTATCATTGTCAATACAATGCCATTGAATTAATATGGGCTCAAGTTAAAGGACACGCTGCTCGAAATAACACAAAACCCCATTCACGGCAAACAAAATGGTAAATTTATTAAAAAATGCATGTGTGAAAGTAACTGCGGAAAGCTGGCAAAATGTAATTAAAAAAACACAAGAAACTATAATGGCAGATTGGGATAAACACGTGGCGATAGATTATATGAGTCAACAATTAATTATAAATGTCGGCAATAGCTCGAGTGACAGCAACGATGAATCTGATTTTGATTAATAAATAAATAAAAATAAAAGATTAGATTTCGTTTGCTTAAATTGGAATTGGGGTTGCTCAAACTTTACTATTTTCTGGTACCAAACGGCAGACTTTAATGTCTGCCATCCCCAGCGAGCAACACGGAAGGAGTAGCCTTAGCTAAAAATATTGTTCAAATCTTTCTGTAATTTCTTGCGGGAGGGAAGTTGCACACTAGCGCAAAGCCGCACTATTACATACAAAACATACCTGTACCATACATAAACTCACAGAAGAATTAATTTATAAAATAATTCTAGGTCAGTGCGAATCATTGTCAACAGCACTGTTCTCAGCACCAGACAAGACGGTGCGGTGGCCGAGTGCGAACTTATATTCGTTAAATATGTCATAATATATCTTTAGTCTAATCCAAATAATTTAAAGTTGAAGTTAAAATTAAAAAATGCTGATATAGCTAAACCACTGATTAGTTTGGTTTAAAATAACAGTTTATTACTTAAAACAGTATTAGTACACATATGGGTGGTATGTACTCACCCCATGTCGCCTAATTATTTGCAGACAACACGTTAAATTAGAACTATATATCTATGTACATTTTAAAAGTTTGGAAATATTTTAACACATTAAGCATATCAGGTTAATTTATTTAGAAATTAACGAAAATGGTACATCATGTTCTTCAAAGTTTACATCAGACATAAATAAGCTTTGTTAATTTACCTAACTACAAAATGTTATTTAACACTTTATTTTAATAAGTATTCAAATGTTTCAGTCATCATAACCTTGTTCTTTTTTGGATATACACCAGGAGATAAACACGTCTTCATATAATGCTGTATGTTTTCCTGAGGCGCATCAATATAATGGTTTTACATAAAAATTAATCCGATATTATGTGCCGAGAACGGAAAACACCCGTGTAAAAATAGTTCATAAACAATATCGATATCTCAATCGTAACTTCGTAACATCACTATGCTGATAGCCATAGAACGTAATTTTTTAAAAAACGTTTGTTATTTTATGGAATTTATAAAAAAACTACTGCACTTATGGACTTATTTTGTGAAAGATGATTATTATACGGGATCAAGGAGCAAATTTAAGCAGTTGTCATATTTTTAAAACCTCGCATTTATAAGTTAACTTTTGCGTAACATGACGCAGTTACGTTCTATTGGTGCTGTCAAAAAGAGGATAAACGGTTGGATCTACTATAGTCGCAAAATACTGGTCGCGATTCATGACTGTATGTTCAGGTTATGTGTTTTCTTATCATTACTTGAATACAAACAATCAAAATCGTTGTCGCTAAGATCGCAATCTATAATAAAAAATCAGAAATGTAAACAGTTTAATCAGTTTCATGACATTTTGTTTTGCAACTAGTGACGTAATAATTCATATTGGTGTAGCCAGTCACGTCACAACAGATTAAAAATATAGGAAATAAAATCATTTATAATAAATTTATTACGTAATATTAAATTATAATAATGTGATTTTCGATATTCTATTAATGCAAACTATCATAAAATTAACATTAAACTTTAATGTTAATTTTATGATAGTTTGCATTAATAGAATATCGAAAATCACATTATTATAATTTAATATTACGTAATAAATTTATTATAAATGATTTTATTTCCTATATTTTTAATCTGTTGTGACGTGACTGGCTACACCAATATGAATTATTACGTCACTAGTTGCAAAACAAAATGTCATGAAACTGATTAAACTGTTTACATTTCTGATTTTTTTATTATAGATTGCGATCTTAGCGACAACGATTTTGATTGTTTGTATTCAAGTAATGATAAGAAAACACATAACCTGAACATACAGTCATGAATCGCGACCAGTATTTTGCGACTATAGTAGATCCAACCGTTTATCCTCTTTTGATAATGATTAAACATTAATGTGTGATTAGTGTTAACATCCCTATTGCGAGAGTTCAAACTGTTAAGTATGGAACAAACAAGTGATATCCTAACTTTAAAATGACAGATCCGAAGTAAGTACATAGTTAAACTAGGGGTTCGATGGTTAATCTTTAGGATCATAGATAGTACGCGGTTTAGAGAAAAACTTCGTTTTGTAATAACGCTTAGACTTAGACTTGGTTCAAACCTGGCTTAATTCCAGTACTATAATTAGTCCGTGTATTGGAATAAGACGTATTACGTTTTGTTTTATTATTAAATCCCAAAATTCAAAATCACTTGCACTAAATTCGATAACAATAAAACAACAACAAAAATCACGTTTGTACAAGGCTACTTCGTCCACTTCACGCGTTCAATGGCGGCTAGGGCCAATGCGGTGGTTTTTTTTCGTACGGTTGGTCTGGTCCTTACTTATATAAGTCAATGTTCTGGCAGTCGGTTGAGGGGCGGGAGAAACAAAAATAGTGCTGCCCTTATTAATTTACTTTTCGCTTTGAATGCTTTTTTTTGGTTTTGAAGTCGGTTATTTTAAACGTAACTTTTTATGTTTTTTTATTTTATGTTTTGTACTTTTTAGTTTTTGTAGGCTATTCTGTAAAATAGGATAGGGTTTTTTCTACCTCTCGAATACATCAAGTATTTGCTTGCTTGTAATCTATTATCTGTAATAAAATATAAGTTTATTGCAGATTAGATAGATTACATATGGGCTACTTTTCATCACATGAAAATAACGGGAACTAGTTATAAAAAATAATGTAATATAATAATGAGGCTAAATGAATTTGACTTTGTCACTAGATCTAGTGAGTTTTTAATGCCTGGCGGAACATTTTTGTATGATTTAAGGTTAAGGTAAAAAACCTGTGTTTATTTTAGTGACTTTTTCATTGCCAACGCATCAGTTATGTCAAGTTTTACTGAAACATGCTAAACTTCTGGTTTACCTCGAGGACACAGTCAACTTCCGCTTGTTTTAATACGTTGAGCTATGTCAATAACTTTGGTCCACTGACGGATGACTTCGTTTCGTATACGATCACTCAGAAACACACCAACCATTGCTCGTTTCACAGCACGCTTTTCAACTGGTGCACAGTTTTATGTAAGTTCGTTTGGAAACCGATGCGCTGGGAGGCGTAAACAAGGCC